>CAUYRH010027925.1:0-19789 GCA_963574655.1 Perodicticus potto
AGCTGGTTGCCGCAGCACCAACACCACCACGGAGGAGGCGGCAGGTCCGCCAGCTCCGCTGAGCTGGCTAGGGTGCCAGATGTCCTGCATCAATTCTCCCTCTCCGAGTAGAAACCCCAACTGCTGTTAGGGAAAAGGGGTATGGAGCCATTTTTAAGAGTGGCTTTTGAAGGAAGTTCTGCGTGAACCCTGGTCTCCTGGGAGCGGAGGCCACTGTCAGGGTGAGGCTGGGCAGGGCCACCAGGAACCAGAGAGGGAGGAAAACCCTCAGGGCACCCAGGAACTTCTTCCGGAACCCAGACTCTGGCACTCAGGGAAGGAGATGAGCACACTCCCCACTGTGTAGATAATAGAAACCACAAAGTAGCAATTACTGTATCAGAAGCTGTGAATAAAGAGGACATACCGGGCTTTTAAACACAGCCCTCCTTCCCTCCCCCATCACGCTCACACTTCGGTAACAAACTCACACCTCACTTTTCCAATTATTTCATTCACCTCGGGTTCACCAATTATTCTCCCCCCACTGCAGTCCCAGCCCCTTCGCCACACCGGGAGCCCATGATTGGTGGTGGGGATGTGGGTTTATGACAAATGGAGTTTGTTGTCATGATTCTAATTTCTTTCGAGGTGTGTGAGAGGGTTGGGGGGAGGCAGAGGTGGGAGGGGGGCACAGAGGTGTTGAGAGAGGCGAGCCAATTATGCCCAACCCTCATAAACAACTCGGGCTATGCAAATCGTGTTACACACAGGCCTGAAGGCAGACACAAGATGCTCCTGTGTGGGTGAACGTGCATGCCTTTCATGTGGGTGGGTGGGGGTCCCCCTCCACGCAGCCCCGCCGAAGCCCTGGCCTGCACCTGCTACTGAAAGGGATGAATCATCTTATATCTCTCCTTCCCTCCCTGACTGAAGTGTTGGGCTGGGGGAAGGAAGAGAGAGGAAAGGTAAGAACCCTCTAGCAATGATGCCAAGTTTGACTGTTTTGCAGCTATTCTGGTGCCTGGGTTTTGGGTCTTAGTGCCCCATGCTGGCACCAAACAGGTGGCCAGACATGACCTGAGCAGCTGGGCCCCTTTACTCACAGGCCTCGAGTCCTTATCACTCTCCACTGGGATCCGCTGGAAAAACCAACATCCCAGCACAAGTGCTGAGTCACGTGGGTTAAGTTTGTTGGCCTGGCTTCTCCCCACTTGCACGCTCAAGGCACTGATGAGAAAAAATGTCTGCTGCTACCCAAGGGACCTAGAGTAGGAACAATGGTGTGGATTCCTTCCTCCGAACAAGAGGAAGGAATGGTTTTATAAGAATAGATGGCTTCTTTGGTTCCTTCCAAAGGTAAGAAAAAAACGGCTAAATCTCATGGTATTAAGAAGCCTTTTGAGTATACCACTCTCACCAACACACATTAAGTGCCATACGCTTATCTACCCATTCATCCACTACTTCAGTGCTTACATGCCCTGCAGTGTGTTCAGTACCTTGTGAGCTTGGGACTCACAAAGCCCTTAGGAGCTTAGGCAATGTCATTCCCACTTCCTAGAGGGAGAACACCGAGACTCAAAGTGACATGATTTCTCCAAGGTCATGTGGCGAGTCCTTACCTACCATAAGGTGTGAAGAGACTTGCCAAGGTCCCACAGATGGTAATAAATAGGCTGAGCTAGGCTCAAACTGAGTGGCTTATCCCCTAAACCTGTGGTTTTTCTAAGAGTTCACAAGAGTGGCTTATCTATGAAGAATCAGCCGAGGCTTCTTCTGTGCAAGGTGCAAGGAGAAAAACCAATGATGGGTCAAGGATTAACCTTATTCTCAGGGACCCTCCCTCTAGGTGGCGGAGGTGCTCCATGGGAAGTCCCTTTGCTGGCAGGAAGCCCTCCTCTTCCTCAGATACACAAGAGGACTTTGAGATAAAACCACTTATCTCATCTGATTGGGGTCTAGAGCTGAGAGTGTCGGCTCTTTGCTCACTGCTCCCCTGCCAACAACCTACAGAAGGACCCCCCAGTGAATTCACAGACCCACAGAATAGTTCCCACTGGGCAGTGAATGTGGAAAGTTGGCTGCTGCCTTGCCCAGAGTCCCGTCTTATGTCCCCATTTCCTTACTGAGTCCTCATGAGGCTAACGGCCCTAGCTGAGGTAAGGTGGAGAGACAGGGCCACTGGACAGTTAAGAGAAACCCATCCTTTTGTCTATAATACTTGATTGCTGCAGCAGAGGCAGGAACCATCGTTTAAAACTTCTACTTTTCCTTGGATGTGTGTGACATCCAAGAAAGCCTTGGGTGACAGCTAGTCCCAATCCTCTAACAGAGGCTAATCCAATCAACCCCGTGGATTTCAGTGGGTGCTGCTGCCCTGAGTTTCATGAGTGTGTGCTAGTCATCACCACTCCCACAGTGGGTTTCAATAGCGACTACTGCCCTGAGTTTTTTGTGTATGTTCTAGGCACCATCACTCCCAAATTGTCTACCTCTCTAATGGTATTTGTGTTCTTAGAATAATTCCCAAATTTTTTGGGACTCAACCCTGTGCCTGATCAGGCTCTTGCCTTTCTTGCTCTCCAACCTTATCCCATGCCTTGCTCCCTGGCCCATTTACTATGGAGAATTCACATTGGTTTTCCCCTGTTCCCTGAACCCATCAAATGTATGCCCACCAGGGCCTTTGCTCTTGCCATTCCCATTATCTGGAACTTGACTTACTTTGATATTCCTGCAACTGACTCTTGTCATTCAAGTCTCAGCTCAAATGCCACCTCCTCAAAGAGGCCTATGGCTGCCCTATTTAATGTTGCCTCCTCTATCACATCATCTGCCTTCTGTCACAGCTGAGCACTGTCTCAAATGGCTTGTTTACTTACTCATCTTTCCTCACCATTTGCTAGAAACAGAAAGCACACTCCAATATGGCTCTTATTCTTTGCTGTGTCTACAGAACCCGGCACTGTGCCTAGCGCTTAGAAAACACTCTCTATTCATTTAATCGTGGATTCAGAATTTACCGAGTTCTCCCTAAGAATCAAGTCCTATCCTTTACATGACTTACCTCATATAATACATATGCTAATGTGGAGACACTATCACATTTGAGGGCAAAACATTAAGTCTGTCCCTTAGGACAATGCTCTTATGACCACAGGTTATTGCAAGGAAAGTCTGGCCCTTGAGGATCAATATTTTTTTCAAAGCACCCACTTTTATTCCTTCAAGTGCAGTGAATAAATCATAGCAAGAAAAAGGGGTCTGATTATTTACCAAGGGGATGGTGCCTGGATAATGACATTCAGGATTGCGAAAGAAAAGATGTCACTGGCCCACAGACAACCCTGGCTGCAGTGCAGACATGAGCCAGGAGTCCCAGAGTGGTCTGGCCTGCAGCGTTAGGCTGTCCCTCTCCCTGAGGGCTCCGCTGATGAGTATGCACAAGTAGCAGAATCAAGCCTACTACTCTGTTCAAGGGGCAACAGCTTTGGAAGCTATTTAATGGAGGTATATTTAGGTTTGGAGTCTCTTCCTCTTTTGTTCTCTCTCTCTCTTTTTAGAGAGTGCCTTTTACACTGAACTTTTCCAATTACTCACCACTCATCATGGTGAGAGCCGGATGTAGAAAGGTTACCTTATCACCATCGACGCAATAGTCCCTTTCATTTTAGCCTCTTGGAGGCTGAAAAATGGTCTGGTTTCCAAGAACGTGAAAAAAACCAGGCACAGAGGATAGCATTTAGCTTTCTCAATAGCCTTTCATGGGATCCTTTCTAGGCAAGCGCGACCCTCTCGTTTTCTGGATGAGAAATCCCAGGATGAGCAGTTAAATGCTATCTCTGAATCAGAGCTGGGGCTGTGCTCCAGGCAGTGGCCAAGGACTCTCCTGAGAGGCTCTGGGTAGGGGGAGTGGAGACTCCTGGCCTGGTTCTGCATTTCACTAGTTCGGTGACCCTGGGTCACCAAGACTGAGTACCCTGGGGGCATTTTAGACACGCCCTATCTTTTTGAATCAGAGGCTCTTGGGCTGCACCAAGCCCTCCAGGTGAGTGTGAGTATGCTTGTGGTTGAGTCCCTTTTAAGAAATGAGATTTTAAAACATCAGTAATAAAGCTAGAACATTTTAAACACTGTTGTGAAGTATGACAGAGGCAGCCTGTGGGCTTCCCTTTTGATTGGGTTCTAAGAGATCAATCAGAAGAGCTGGTCTACTTTCAAAACAAAAAATTCCCTCACCTTTTTACCAGCTGAGATCAGGTTTGGGGGCAGATGACAGGGCCTTTCTCACCTCTCCCTTTTGGACCTTGCAGCCCACTGGCCCTCTCAGTTTTGTTCACACAAAATGTGGCCTCTGTGGGATATTAAGCTTCATGTGGGCAGAGAGGGTCTTGGCACCATGATCTGCTGCACAGAGGTCTCCATCAGGTGTGGCTGGTTTTGCACTGAATTAATCCTTGCTCACCAATCCCCAGTACTCAGACCTCAGTTGGAAAGTCAGTAGGAACTTTAACGTGACTTTTCACTCAGGTAGTCTGGATCTTGCATTCACCTGGCAAATACTTCCTTCCTGTTTTGAGCATAAACCCCCAATATATGTACACTTTTCAAATGTTGTTTCACTATGTATATCTTTGAATATCTAAGAATTAGAAAATTTAAAAGGATTTAAAAAGCCTGCACAGAGAGGAAAATTCTAATATTTTCTTCCCTCTCTGCCAACTGTCTTCGGCACTTTTTGGAGCCATACACTTTACAGGAAAGCACACATTAGACTAGGAGCTGTACTAATTCTATTCCATGTATACTTTCATCCTCAGCAATCCTGGAAGGTAGGGATTGTACACCCATTTTACATATGGAGAAACTGAGGTTCAGTTGCTTAAGAAATTTGCCAAAATTCACAAAGTTATTCAATGGTGAGCCAGGACTTAATTAGGCCTGGGGAAGCTCTAAAGTCTATGTTCCTACCTGTTGCCTTGCACTAGAAGGGACAGATCTGTGTATGTCTAATAGATTTAAGAAGCAACTAAAGGTTGGACACTATCTGCTGAACCTACGTGGGGTTCTTAGAGAATATCGTAAAAATAAGAGTTTTGAATACCAAAGATAACTTTTTACAAAAGTTTCTCAAACTTGTCCCAAAAGATGTTAATAGGTATTCTGTGTAAAAAAAACTTCTGGGATTAACTAAGTCTGGAAGACATCTGGTTAAATAGAAGTTAGCAAGGCTCTCTGCTGCAGACCTTGTTAGTGCCTTTAAGATGTTACGTGCATGGAGGACTTATCTGGCAAAGTGAGAGAGAAGACATGGTATTTTTCAAATTCCTAAACAAGAACACCTATCAGCCATCTCTCAAGACACTGGTATTACACGGGGCCCACCTGGGAAGAGCATTTTGGGCGATGAGAAAGAAAATAAGGCAGTCATTTCATAAGGCCTGAACACACATATGAAGGCAAAAGAATTTTGTCTTTGTCTAGCATTCAGGTAACACCTCTAACTAGCTAGGGACTACATAAAATGGAGAAGTTTTGCACAAGGACTCTAGTTCCGACAGTAAGAGGCTGCTGTGTCAGAGCATCATTGAAAGAACCTAAGTGTATAGTCAGACCTGGGTTTAGATCCCAGCCCTGCACCACCTGCCAGCACCTTCGGAGGCTTAGTTTTGTTACCTGTAAAATGGAAATAATCATCCACCTCAGTGTTGTTGAAACCAGGGCTCCTGGCAAAAATTAGGAACAGAATAAATGGAAGCTAGTGCTAGTAATGCCCGTGTCCATTAAAAGTATCTGTATTGGTGCCATTAAGAGACACTTCCCAAGCTCTTGTGGTTCTTTGGGTCAAAGCTGAGAAGGAGCAGGCCAGGCCAGTCTAACCCTTCTGGTGAATCCCACGGGGTTCTAACAAACAGCTGAGATAACAAAGGGGTCTTAAGCAAAAGAGGACCAGGTGTGATTATGTGATTCTTGGAGACCTGAGAAAAGCAGCAGTTCTTGGCCAGGCACGGTGCCTTATGCCTGTCATCCTAGCACTCTGGGAGGTTGAGGTGGGAAGATCACCTGAGCTTAAGAGTTCAAGACCAGCCTGGGCAAGAGAGAGACCTCATCTCAACTAAAAATAGAAAAATCAGCCAGGGTCGTGGCATGAGCCTGTAGTCTCAGCTACTTGGGAGGCTGAGGCAGGAGGATCACTTGAGCCCAGGAATTTGAGGCTGCAGTGAGCTAGGTTGATACCACAGTACTCCAGCCTAAGCAACAGAGGGACATTCTGTCCCCCCTGCACCCCAAAATAAATAAATAAAAAGCAGTTCTCTTCATATCCACATGTCCTACTACTTTTTAAAAGATAATTAGAAGAAACTGTCCCCAAGGAGACATCCTTCAGCCAGACCAAGATCCTTCTGCCTTCCCTTGGGCTTAGTAAGCCCACTGAAACAGCCTGTGCTTCCCTCTCCTTTCAGGAGAGGATGGAGACATGACTTCTGGTCTAGGGCACACGTTCTGGTCAGTCCCACCCCTCTGCCAGGCGGGTTAATGAAACACACAGTGGACGCTTCCCCACTCTCTCCCTCTCTGGTCTTCAGCTGCCTCAAGTATAGCTAATCCCATTACCGGAAAATAAAGTGGATAATTCAGGCTAATGAAATCGTTACAAGAAAGTGGCCAGTCAGAGGTGGACATTCAGAGCCAGTTTAACACCCTTTGGTGTTGCTATCCTCAGGACAAGAAATGTTTGAAAAGAGCAAGGACAAAAATTAAAGTGAAAAAACAAAAACAACCGGCCCTTTTCTAGTTAGCTTAAAACTGGGTAAAGAATTGGGTGTAGATTTTGCTTTTTGCTATTTCCATTGTGCCTGCTATTGCTACAGTGACTCCAGAAATTCCAAAAGCGGATGGAAAAGATCCAGGAAATCGCCAGCTGTGGCTGTCATTGTGTCTAACTAGTAGCCTTTGTTTTGCCTGTCTCTGCAGCTACTCTAAGAAAGACCACTAAGGGGGAACTCTTGGGCCGCTGACACTGTATTCCTCTATCGCCGAGGTGGGTCTCTAGGCAGTAGGAACCACGTCAGTGGACAGGCAGGACCGGCTGTCTCAGGGTGAGCTCAGGCTGCCATGGAGGGAGATACCCCATGTCCTTGGTTGTTACTGTCATGACACCTGCTTCCTGGTCACACGGGCCTCCTGAGCAGGCTGGATGCAGAGTGTCCACTCACCTCCTCAGCCCCTGCACACACTGAGAGGGCCCTATCAATTTCATTTCATTTGGATCCATTTCAGTGCTCAGAACAGAGGACTGCACAGCACAGATCCAGATTACCTCAAGTTGATCTGCACGAGTCCCACACAGCTCTCCTAAACTAGTCATGGTCTGTTTTGATTCCTCAAGTGAAAGGCATGAATCTTCCAATGACCTAGTTACTCCTAATTAGAGAATGTGTAGGGCAGGTGAACGGGAATGAGGAGGAGACGAAGGGAAAGTGGAGCAGTAAGATCTTGGAAATGTGGGGAGAACTTCTGCTGACCTCGCAGAAACTTGTAAGGATCTTCAGGGGCACATGTGGACAGGTAGAAAGTTTCAGTCACTGGGAGCTAAGAAAACTCCCTATGGATGGTCTGTCTCTGACAGCAGTGAGCAGCATCCCATAATCAGCACCATCAGCTTTCACTTTCACTGATTAAGAGGACGGCATCCCAGGGAGACTTGAGATCTACGAGAGACCTCTCTGAGAAGCACAAGGTGATACCTCAACATCCAGACACATCTCTGTGGTCTCCTGAGAGCATCTCTAGGAAAGGGCCCTCCAAGAGTGACAGGCGACCCCTGCATGGCTCAGGGAACCAGAGTCCACTTGAGGGGCACCAAAGCAGTGTGAGTCAATGCCACAACGTAGGGGCTAGGACAAAGACTCAGGGATAAGGGGCTGAGTGCAACACAAGTCACATGCTATCAAAGCCAGGTGCCTGTTACAGTCACCACAAGAAGTTGTCATTGTTTACTCATCTGGAATCCAGAGAATTCGTATGAAGAAAACAGGTCCCCTTGCAAATGAAATGATGCCTAAAGCCCCTGTACCAAGCTCTGCCTGTCTCCTACAGAAAGGCCCTTGCCCTGTCTCCTTGCCCACAAAATGCCTATTTACAAACCTGTATATCTAATTTCTCATCCCAGAGCAGCTAAGAACAACACAGGGATTAATAGTGGCAGGTTCTCAAAATGCTTCAAGCATTGACAGCCATGGATTAGGTGAGAGATACTTTTCCTACAAAGGGTCAGATCATCAACATTTTTGGCTTTGCAAGTCTGCTCTGCTGCTGTAGCAATAGCATGGCTAGATGCCAATAAAACTTTATTTATAAAAACAGATGGCTGGGGGCGGTGCCTGTGGCTCAAAGGAGTAGGGCACTGGCCCCATATGCTGGAGGTGGCGAGTTCAAACCCAGCCTCGGCCAAAAATTGCAAAAAACAAAACAAACAAAAAACCCCAGATGGCTGGCACATGAGCCTTACTTTGCTGACCTCTGGGTTACACACACGCAAAACCAAAACATGATATTGAAATAGGCAGATAAGCAGCTTGGGGCTATCTGGTACAGGGGAAAACAGCGGACACACCTCAATGGCTCTGACTAGCGCCCCATGTCTGTAGCCTAGGCTCAGTGGCTGTTGTGCTGGCTGGAAAAGGCATCGCAAATTTCAGGAAGGCTTCCCTTGAACGGTCAACATTTCCTTGGGTGTGGGCCATTCCAAGGAGCTCAAGGTAGAAGGAGGAGTGGTACTTCAAGTTTTAAGGAGGCAAAGCCACTGACTGGGGAAACCCCTCACTTTTCAGTAGTAGGAGAAGTATACAAAGTGGGTGACAAGCTGCGTTCTGCAAGCTGAGGGGTGCTGGTCCCAAAGAGCCAACAACCGACACCTCGCCATCAGCCTGGAGACCTACTAAGCACAGAGGTACATAGACTGACTTATAAACCCAGTCATCATCCCGCTAAACAGTTAGAGAGGAACAAAGCACTGGCTAGAGGGTGTCACCTCAAAGGCTGCCCCACGCAGCCTGCCTATCTGCGCAAGACTTGTGTTTGCTGTTGCCCTGCTTCATTCCCCACCTCAATGCTATCCGCCCTTACTGTCTACTGAGCATCCTCCACCTGTCTGTGATCTGTCTCCCTCGCTGGATAACAGGACAGCCAGCACCCAGGACGGTTCCAATGGCACTGGTACACAGTATGTGCCCGGCGAAAAACATCTGACTGCAGAGGGACTGAGTATTCACAGATGTTTGTCTTTTCTTGGCTTTGTTTTCTGGCCCCTCTCATGACCAGGTTCTCAATCCTGGAAATAGGATGCAAGGAGGGGGAAGTACCTGCCGTGTGGCACATGACACCCTGAATGCTCGGCATTCAATGCCTTCCTTCATCCAGCACAGCCCTGCCCCCTGGCAGCAACACTCCTGTGGGGTGTGTGTATGACACTGAGATGTCTTGTCTGAAGTCACAGGACTCACCCCCACATCTGTGTGATTGCAGATATCACTTCTGACTTGGTCACATTATTCTGGGCAGAGTAACCAACTTCTGCCCTTGAACTCAGTCACTAGGTTCTAGCTGGAGCCTGGTGGCCACTGGGCAACTACCAAACAAATTAGGGAGGATGTGGAAAAAGAGACTGAGGAGATGACAGATTGGGAGGAGAGGTCCTGATGCCTGACATTAGAACACTCCAGAAAGCCCACTACAGACGCTCCCCACACCCTTGGCAAGAGTCCCGAGCATCCATCTGGCCTTACTCATGATTGGGAAGAGGCAGAGGACAGGGTCACTGTCTCCCTGGGATGTCCCAGACCGACAGGTCACAGCTGGGAAGTGACCACTTTTCCAGACCAGTGGGGTGGAAGTATATCTCAGATAACTGAGTAGCCTCAACATCTGAGCTTCTGAAGAGAGCCAGGCCTATTACCAGCCAGGAGATGACAGCCAAATGCCACTGCACGGGACGTGAGAGGCAAGTCCATGGTCGGTCCACTCAACAGAAGGCCTTGGAGGCCCTCCCGGGAGCATCCAGGGGATAGGGCGCAGCACGGCTGGTGATTCATGCTGCCGGGTCTCTGCCAGCTCGCAGAGGGAGGAGAACCACTTGCCCCGCTGGGACAAATGTTATTTAAAAAACAATCATAAAACAACTTGAGCTCTGGATGGCTGGTGAGTTTTAAGATGCAGGGAAAGGCAAGAATGGATTTTTGAGACGGGCCATTTGTTTGGGGCCAAATAAACCAACACAGAACTTGACTCGATACAAAAGGAGATGAAGAAGTTTGAAACTGGATGGTCCATCAGAAGCTGAGAGCCGAAGGGGCCCAACTTGGGCCCACAAGTGGGCTGGAGTCTGGAACGGAGATGAAAGGACTCGGGAGGGCCGGTTCGTGGCGGCTATCGTGAAAGGCGGAGGCTTGAGTCAGCAAGGGCAAATGCAAAAGCCAGGGTGTGACTGCCGTTGGCTATGGTGGTACATGTAGGTGGGCGGCTATTTTCTTCATAAAAAACTCATTTAGGACCAGTGGAATTTGGGGTGTGGGCCATTCCAAGGAGGCCAAGGTAGAAGTAAAGAGAAAGAAGAGGAAAACTAGCAGCCAGGAGGCCCCGTCTGCAACCACCACTATTTATCTCGCAAGTGAGTTAAAGAGCCTCATTTGCAAAATTCACGAGGAGGGAAAAGTAAATTATTGTGTCTCTGGTGACCCACAAAGCCCCAGACGTGCACTGCCTTCCACCCCCTCTCTGGGAACAGGGTAGGGATGTTTGTGTGAATCTCGGCCTCCCCATCCTCATCTCCCCCCTCCATTCCGTGTGGAGGATGGGAAAGTGTGGCCACAGCTTTTGTGGAGGCGCAGCCACCGTTCCAGCAGGCCCGCAGTGACGTGTGCTTTGGTGTGGGTGTAGGGAATTGTTGTTAGAGGAAAATAATCAAAAGGTTTTCATGCCCTTGTGGGGGCAGGGTGGGAGATAATTAAAACCAGACTGGGTTTCTCTGGCTGGATTTAAGCCCCCACGAAACCAAAATTCCATCTGGATCAGATGTGGTGTTTCTGACCCCCCCAGTGGGGACCTGCTCCACCAACAGCCAGGAGGGTTTGCAACTCATGAAGGGCGTGGCACCCACTCACCCTGGGGAGGAGGGAAGTCTGGGGGGCCCAGGTGGATGTGGGAGCCATGAACGCGAACCTGGGAGTCCAGCTCCCTCACATAGCTCTCCGTTCCACTGGGCCTCAGCTTGCTCATCTGGAAAATGGGGCAAAACAGTTCCTGTGCTCAGCAGAGTTGTGCTAAGGCTTAAGAGAGATGATAGGTCTGAGGCTCTGAACACAGAGCTGGGTCCACAACAAGCACCTAGTAAGTTAAATGGACAAATAAATGGATGAATCCCAGAATGAACAGCAGGACTGCATGTGGGGCAGGTTAAGAATTACTTCTTGATGATGTATTCTGACATCTGTGTTCTCTCCTGGTCCTCGCAGCCAGCGATGGGTCAAGACTGGATTCCCAATTTGCAGACGAGGAGAGGGAAGGTGCTTGCCCCTGCCTGCTTGTGAAACGTCAGGCCACTGTGATGGGATTTAGAACCCACAGACCAATCGATGTTTCACTCACCCTCTGGGCTGCCCCTGTGGCCGGGGGGATGCTTTGCCCCTCTCACCCTTCCCAATTCACTGCAGGGAAGCAAAGCTCCTTTTGGGTGTGGTTTGTATGCTGGAGTTCTGGGAGCCATTTCTCTTGAAACCAGCTTTTCTCTGGGAAGAGACACCTTTGGCTATCCTAGTGACCACTGGCGATCATGTGCCACCAAAGCCCACAGGTGGGAATTGTGATGTCCCCTGAGAACCTGCATCCACAGTATACTGGGGGTGGGGGCTGGTTACTGTGGAAGAGCCATTACTCAATCAACAAATATCCACAGACCGACCCTCCAGCCCCACGCCGGTGGGTAGAGTTAGGAGGTGCCAAGTGACCAGATCTGGCCTAGGAGGTGTGAGCAGAGGCCTGAGCGTGGCTCTGCAGCCCTCTCCTCTCCTGCCACAGTGGCACCTGGGGCCCTGAGTGATCTGCAGTGGAGCCCACCATGAACGGCAGGACGTAACAAGCACTGCAGCCCTGGAAAGCTGCTAAGGCTGGGACAGCATGTCTTGTCCACTGGACTCCTGCAGGTCTCAGAAAGGAAGCGTTCAGGGGAGGGACGGGGTTGCTGGTGAGCAGCAAGGACAGCAGCTGGAATGCAAAGGACAGAAGCACCAAGAACAGCGGTGTCTGTGATGGGCGCAAGTCTGGTTTGGCTCTCGGCGCAGTTGTGAGGCACTTACTGCAGCAGGCACTCTGGGAGGCATGGCTGAGAGGCCCCCTCCTGCTCTGTAATGTGCTACACAGGACAGCAATTCCCATTTTAAATGACCAAGAGGAAGAAGAAGGAAAAAGAGACTGGTTCTTTTAGACCAGGGGCCAAAAGAGCCCAGCCCAGGGGCCAAATTTGGCCTATTAAGTATTTAGGGGAAATAAAATTTTCTGAGAGCCCAGCTTTCCCTTCTGGCCGCTCCTAAGCCACAAGGGCAGAGTTGAGTATCTGACAGACTGTGGGGCCCAGAACACTGAACAGTTTTCTCTCTGGCCCTTGTTGCAGACCCTTCTCATGCCCGCCCAAACCCACACCACCTCTGTCCCCCAGGCTCAGGGCCTCCTCCCTGCCACCAGGTCCTGACCACTTTGCTGAGAACCAGGTGTCTCTACCTCCCCACTCCCGGAGTTATTTGTTTTCCTTAATCAGGTACTTACGGGGGCACTTACTGGAGGCCGTGAGAAGATCCAAGTCAAGTGGTAATTAGGGAGGTTTGCAGAAAGCCTCATTAGGCCTCTCCACCTCTGCCTCCCAATGTGTCATTTACCTGAGGGGGCCTTAATGAGGGACTGTTTCCAGGGAGCTTACAGGCAGCTGAACCTGGTGTCAGCCACAGTGGCCCCCAAGCCAGCTTTTCTCTGCAGTGATCAGGAGAGGGAACACCGTACCTTCCCACCCTGCCCTCAAGAGTGAGTGACAAGACAAAGTGCCCAGAGAGAACAGGATGCCCCCTTCTTCTGGCCACATCAGCCCCACTCAGCACAGTGCAGGGACTGGGGGAAGCAGCCACGGTCACTACAGAGCAGCACTGTGTTCGAAGATCCCCCCCACTCCACTGGACCATCACCTAGATATGCCACTAAGAGAAAAGAAAAAAAAGCTAGGTGCCAGAGTATTTTCTTTTTGGTTTTTTTTTAAGGTGGGGGAGGAGATGTAGGTGTGCTCACAGAGTATCAGTTTTGGAGCGGCTGCCCAGGGACTAGCCCTGTGTCCATTTCCTGCCGTCACTGACTGTGGCTGCAGCTAGGGTGGGAGGTTCTGTGGGAGACAGGCTTCCCTGTCACTCACTGCACTCCAGCCCTGTGCCCCACAGCTCCCTCAACCCCTAGTGGAAGGAAGTTACAGCTCAGGGGCTCAATCTTCAGCAGAGACCACCAGTCTGGATGCTCACAGAGTGGCCATGATGACACACCTCCCTGGGCTCAGCGGCTAACACATTTGCTTGTACCTAACTCCTCTCAGACTATGGTTTGGACAACTGAATTAAGACTGGCATTTAACTTTTATTTTATACCCTCTTACTGCTTTCATACTACGTGCATTTTTCAAATAAAAATCGTATTTTAAAAAGGGGGAGAAAAGACCCATTATCTCAAATCCTAGCCCCTTCAACCATGATTGGATGGCTAGTTTATTTCTTCCCCCTAAGAGTTTAGTGCTAAGACAATGTTCTGCCTTGATCCCTGTATCCATGGCAGCCTACAGAACCACTTGTTTCCCTTATTCCCTAGGCTGTCAGGGAGTTCAGGCTATATCCAGTATTCCATTGCAAGGATCCTCCTTACACTAAGTTTTCTGGCACAAATTACCACCCTTCCCCAGCCTAACTTGCACACGGCTCCATTTGCCCTTTTCTTGGATGCCCTATAGGGGACACCACCACGACTCCCTCAGGGCCAGGGTGGAGGGTGAGCAAAGACAGGGGGTGGGGTATTTCTCCCCCGTGGGCTCCTGCTTTGGAAGCCCTTCTCTGGCAGCAGCTCTGCCCTCTACACTGTCAGCTCAATGGTGGGTCTGACTCATCGCCCCTCACTCTGGTCCCAGGAGTAGTAGCTTCCAGAGAAAATGCTGGAAGCTCAGTTAAGTTTGAATGTCAGATAAAGAATGAGAAACTACTGCGTGTATGTCCAAATATTGCATGGGACATACTTATACTAAAGGAACTCATTTAATTACAGTTTCTTTTAATCTGAAATTCAAATTAAACTTGGCATCCTGTATTGTTTGCTACCTCTGAAACCTCTGCTGATAACAGAGTTCTGCCGTTACTGGTCTCTGGACACTGAGCACACATCCCCTACGGTTTCCTGCCCATGTTTGTAAGAGGTCCCTTCACTAAGTATGTAAAGCAGCGGGACGAATCATGTTTCTAGCTGAGATAGAGACAACCTCCCTGGTTCTGTGAGCCTTGTCATAAACGTTCTGCTGCATGAGGGTCATCTTTCAAGGGGCTTCAGATTCTCTGGGGGAACAGGACAACGCCAAAGCTGCAAAAGATTAGACTGTGGGCTAAAGCCACCAAGGCACCTAATGTTCCCCCACCTACTGAGCCACTCTCCCAGGCACCATTAACCCCACTGCCCACAATAAGTCTGCCCCATGTGACCACTCTGATGCCACCTGATTTATCATCCACTTCCCCATCTGATGTCAGCTCTGTGACTGCAGGAGCCTCGTTGGTCTTGGCCAACGATGCATCCCTCATGGCCCTATCATGTATTCAAGAAATGAATACATGAGGGTAAATATCAGGAAGGCAGAAAGGGGTCCTCTGCCTTGCCCCCTTCCTGAAAACACTGCTGTCATCACATGCTCCTTAGTCTGCAAATGCCGGGAGCTGTTGTCTGTCACTGTAAGCACCTATATCACATCCTAAAAGCCCCCACCCTGCCTCATTTGCTTCCTTACACGAATGAGGTTTGCCCCAACTAGGGTGCTGCTCTAATAGGTTTGTGGTACCGAGAGGGAGTTCTGGAACACTTTCTGTCTTGGATTCCCCACTGGCCCCCATAATGATTTTTTCTTAAGCAAGTTTCTCGGTGGCTGCAGCTGCAGAAGAAAGTGATAGAATGAGAGACAGGTATAGTTGCTATCATATGGCCGTCGTGGTAATTTAGCCTCAGAGCTCTGGCTCCCTTGGAATAATTTAACGATTTGTCATGGGATGGGAAGAAGGAGGACAAGTGTCGTGTGGCTTGACGTCCCCACTCTCCAAAAATAATCTAAGTTCCCATAGCCAGAGGAGGCCCATGGTTGCAGAGATGAAGAGTGAACATTTTTCCCCAGGACCCAGGTGGGATGCCTTCCTTATCTACTTCTAGGGGAGGGAAACAACTGAATTAGAAAAACTGCAGGGACATCTACTGCAAGCTGTGTCTTCCTCTGGCCACCGGTCACATCCCTTTTGCACCCAGCTTGGAGTGTCTTTCTTTAAAGTGACAGCTTGCAGAAACCTTTGGCTGCCTCTCTCTCTCCTTCAGGGGCCTCTTATGTGGAAAAAGAAACCGGGACTGCGACAGGAGGGCAAAACTCTGCACTCTCTTTTAAATAACAGTTTGGAGGACAGGCCTGGACAATTAATAAAGCCACTGTCCTGGCTCCATGACCCCTGTTTTGGAGAGGCAGTTTCTTCAACAGGCTAGAAAAAACCCTTCCTTCTAAAAACCACATGTTGCTTCCTCATGCCACCAACTCTTAGAAACAACTAGAGACCAGTCATGTCTTTTTCGGAGGCCAGTTACCCTGCCGAACAGGAGCACAGCCCCCACCGGCTGGGGCGCATGTGGCCTGCATGTCACTGAAGGTGCTGCCACAGCTGTGTGCACCTGGGCCCTCTTACACTGGAGCTTTGCTGTCCCCTCACCAACTGAGCCCTCCTGGACCCCGCTGCCAGTCAGTGTCCTGGTCAGCCTCCGTTCTTGGATCTGTCGGCAGAAGGTGCTCTGGAAGCTGGGACTCCGAGACAGCAGGCAGCTGTGCAGGAGGTGATCAGTGCTCGGGCCTCGTGGCTTGAGGGGAAAAGAAAGAGAACCCTTTCCTCTTGTACAGGATAGGCTGTCTTAAGTAAGGCATGGTTCTCTCAGTGTCCAGTGGGCATCTGGAGCTGTCCAAAACTCTGTCTGTGGGCCTCTGTGAGCCAGGGCAGATCGGTGAGCCCCTGTGTAAAGAGAATGGTCCTGGCCACCTCTGCAGGGGTTCATGGGCAGGCAGTTTGCCATAATTCTGTGTTCTACCAACTCATCCCCCTCAGAGGTAAACAACTGGCATGTTTATTTTAAAGAAGCTTTAAGCTCACACTAAACAGTCTCAAGACAAAGGGTTGGCACAGCCTGCTTAGCACGGAGGCAGAGGGCAGGGGAGCCTGGGCCGAGCCCAGGGGTGACTCTGAGGAGCACCTTGGTGTACCTTAGCCCCTCTGCATTCCCATCAGCCCCTCCCCCAAGGCACTCACAATCTAAATAAAAGCAGGTACTTACTGGGCAAGCACCCAAAGGGGCTCCTACCTCCACCCCCCAACCACTGGAGAAATTCTAGAGCTTCACTAAGAGTCCAGAGATGTAGGTTCAAGACCCAGCTCTTTCTCTGGGATCTGTGAGCCCTGGATGGTCACTCGTCAGTACTGAAGTAGGCCTCTCTTTCCCTGGAAGGCAGTTGGGTGGCAATGAGAAACCCCTGAGATGCTTTGAAAAAAATGCTAAATTTAAACATTTTTGGAAATGGTGAAAGGAGGGAGCAGAGAGAGATGATTTTGAGGAACAAAAATACAAAAGGTGGGCCCTAAAGAAAACTCTTGCTCCGAGATTTCAAGAAGGCACTCGTAGCTGCCAAAGCAGCTGTGACAGTGGCAAATGGTGGCAAGACTGAGGGCAGGTGGTGTTCTGGACAATGCAGGCCTAGGCTGGGGATGGCCAGTTGGGGCAGGAAAGCTGGAGAGATGCCGCTGTCCAGCCCAGACTGTGGCCCCTTTGATAGCAAGCTGCACACGGGCTGGGATTTGTGGGGACTCACTGGCTTGACTATCAGTCACGCAGAGGAAAGGCAAGGGGCTCATGAAATATTGAGAAGAAACCATCTCTCTTAAGGTCCATCTGGTCTTTGTTTCTGGAAAGTTCCAGTGGAACACCACACACTAATAGGCCAGGGTGTGTCTGACTGGGCCAAAGATAGCTAAAGATAGAGGGTGGCAGGCCTGGGGTCCAAAGAAGGAAAAATGAGTTCCCTGCCTTGGTGGCTGAGGGTTTCCCAAGGAAGCTTCGTGTCAAGGGGTCAGTATTTCCGCAAATCTGCATCACCATTTATGAGCTGCCTGAGAAGCGAGGAGGCAGCGAGGACCCCCTGGGAGGCACCTTGAAGACAGTCAGTCAGAGGGCAGGGCAAGTGCTCTGCTGGGCCTAGCACCCATGGTGGCTCCATGGTCACCTCTTGCTGAGAACTTGTGTGTGCTCAGCACTGTTTACTTAACTTTCACAGCAACTGCATGAGGTGAGCAACTGATCATTACCCCTGTTCTGTAAATGAGGAAACTGAGGTGCAAAGAGGTTAAGTAACTTGCCCAAGGTCAAATCTCCAGACAGTGGCAGAGGCAGTTGAACGACTGGTTGATCCTGCCCCTAAATCCTCAACCACAAACACATCCAGTATGTGATTCCTCAGTGGTACCTGCAGTTTATTATGTTCCCCATTAGACGGATGAGGAAATGACGCCAGGTTAGGTAACTTGGCCATGGCCATGACTGATAAGCATCAAGTTGGGACTGAGCATAGGTCTGTCTGGTTTGAGTCTTTGCTCTTTCTGTGACGCCATTCTGGTATATGTTCATGTGTCACAGGAAGACGACTACTTGTCCTCCAGCCCTGGGCAGCCTGAATTCTGAGCATGCTCGGCCAATGCTCACAAAAATAGCTAATTTTATGGAATCCGTCTCTCTTCTTCCTTCCAGTGGAGAAATAAAGTCAAGTCTATTTCTAAAATTGCATTCTAATGAGCTTGTCATTTTTATAAGCTACAATGATATGCAGCTATTAAAAATGAGTTCTATGAAGTTTTTTGGGACATGCATGAGTGTCTCTGATACAATGGGTAGCGAGTGAAAGCGGGTTTAGAATTGTAAATGCAGTATGAACACATGACAACTTGAAAGAACTTATAAAAATGACCAAGGAGCTAATGTTACAATAATTAAGAGTGTATCTGGGCTGTAGTGTTTTCTCTGGTTGTATCACTTAGTCACTGACTCATTTTTACTGAGCACCTACTATGTGCCAGACATGGAACTAGGGAAATGATTGGAGGAGATAGACCCACTGCTTCCAGGGGAACTTAGTTTCTTGATATGTTTTAATACTTTAGAAACATTTACAGGGAGTACAGGTAGTGAGAAAAAGTTTAAAAATGAAAGGGAAAGTAGAACTTTAAAAGTTTACCACCAATAGGTTAGCAATTCTGAAATTATAACATATGCATACTGGGATTGAACAAAGAAATGAAAAAAGGATGGAAAATGGAAAGTTTCTTAGTACCTGAGCAGGATGTTCTCAGTATGAAAAGGGGAAAGGAGAGAATAAGCCCTGTACATAACCCTAGATAGGAACTGGAGGTGTCAGTGCAAACTCAGGGATTTAATATAGATACAGAAATAGCATGTATATGCTGTGACCCTGTGTTTACAAGTGTGTATATACTCATAAACCTGTATAGATGTGTGTTTATGTTTCCTACTATCGTCTGATAAGGGGGCCTAGTTCTCAATTAGGGGCAGTCATACCCCTGTCCCCATCACCGCGCACCAGGACAGACATTTTTGGTTATCACACCTGGTTGATGGGTGCTACAGGTGTGTGGTGCATAGAGGTCAGGGATGCTGTTAAACATCCTATAGTGCTCAGAACAGGCTCCCACCACAAAGAATCATTCAGCTCCCCCAAGATGTACTGAGGTTGAGTAACTCTGACCTAGAGGCAATGAGACCCTGTTGCAACAAGCACGTTGGGCCCAGGACCTTGGCTTCTAAATACCATCACCTACCGAAAGGAGCCAGGACTCCTTGGAGAAATGGCTGACTCCAGGGATGGAGGTGGGAAAGTACAAGGTGAGTCTGGAATATCTTAGAAAAAGCTCAAGGAAGAATAACAGTGCTCAAAAATTAAACAACCCCCCCCCCCAAATAAAATAAACACAAAACCCCAAAATGGGGGCATGTATCAAAAGACACAATTCACCATGAAGGGGTCTCCACTGGCCAAATTGAGGACAATTCTAGTAACAAAATAAATGATGACAATGTTTTATAACTCACTGAATAAAATAACCAACCTCTTAGCCCACACTGATGAAAATAAATAATTATGGGTGCAGTGGAGATGGAGAATACTGAGGAATAGATGCAGGAGGAATGGAATTACAAAATCACTAGCTGCCCACCAGTTCAGTAACAAGTGATTCAGGCAAGAATAATCAGTGGGATACATGTACCACATCTTAGTAGGGTGCTGCTGAAACTTATTAAATGTAGAGTATCAATGTCTTTATATAGTGATTAAGAAAATGCTATGAGGGCTATCTCTCACAGTACGATCAAAATGTTTCTGATTGTATATGAAGCACATTCTGCCATATGATTGCACCAATGTACACAATTATGATTT
>CAUYRH010027928.1:0-16018 GCA_963574655.1 Perodicticus potto
CCGGCGGTGTTTTGTGTTGGTGGTGTGTTGGTGGTAGAGACGGGGTCTTTTACTCTGGCTCACTCATGCTTACGCTGGTCTCGAACTGTGAGCGCTAGGAATCCACCCGCCTCGGCCTCCCACAGCACTGGGATTACAGACATGCGCCACCACGCCCAGCCGGAAGCATGTAGCTTTTAAAAAGATAGTTTGAGCAGTATCCTAAGACATTTATCCTCTTTAATGTAATTTTGTGAAAGGAGATTCACATTGAAGTACAAAGCTTCGTCAACTCCCTAAGTCATTATATTGTATGCTGGTCTGTTGTAAGGTGGAATTTGGTTTAAGCTTGGCAATCCTATGAAATTTTTTGTTTTGTTTTGTTTTTTGAGACAGTCTCACTTTGTCACCCTTGGTAGAGTGTGGTGGCATCACAGCTGACAGCAACCTCAAACTCATGGGCTTAAGCGATTCTCTTTTCCTCAGCCTTCCAAGTAGCTGGGACTATAGGCACCAGCCACAATGCCCGGCTATTTTTAGAGATGGGGAGTCTTACTCTTGCTCAGGCAGGTCTCAAACCTGTGAGCTCAGGCATTCCATCTGCCTCTGCCTCCCAGAGTGCTGGGATTATAGGTGTGAGCCACCATGCTGGGCCCAGACCCATGAAATTTTAATTACTTGCTGGATAACCTAAAAGAGGTGCTTAATCTTGGTAAAATCAAGGTTAACAGTTGATGTGATATGTATTGAAAACTTTTTAAAAAAACTTAAGAGAAATACAATCTTCTTATGTAATAATTCATATATGATTCTAAACTGTAATACTTGCTTATACACAAACATGCCTCCATCTCAAGGGATTTTATCAAAGCAATTGGGGAAGTGCTTCTGCGTCATACTAGGAAATTCAGTATTTTTCTGTACATAACCCAAACTATTTTTGAGATGATCGTCTTTGCCTGTCTTATATGTATGTGGCTAATTCAATGTTTAGTGTTTTTTATTTTTCAGGTATACTTTCTGTGTTAGATGAATTGAATTTCAAATTTTTCTAAGTAATTTTCATGTGACTATTTCATAAATCACTCTTCAAAATTAAAATATTCTACCCAGTAAAAATAATCATGTTTGTTTTTTATTTTGCATTTATTAGTTCACTTGATTTCTTCATGCAGTGGTAGAAAAGACTAATTGATAGTTTTTTTTTTTTGAGACAGAGTCTCACTTTATCCCCTTGGGTAGAGTAATTGATAGTTCTATCATAATTAACTTGTGTTTACACGGTTTCCATATCTTTAAGATTAAATAATAACATGACCTATAAGTACATCTCCTAGACACCACTGTTTTTTAAGTAGTTTGATCCAGTTTAAGTTAGAGATGGTGTTTTATCAAGGTTAAGTTTGGGCTTGGCGCCTATGGCTCAACAGGCTAAGGCGCAAGCCACGTACACCTGAGCTGGTGGGTTCGAATCCAGCCCGGGCTCACCAAACAACAATGATGGCTGCAACCAAAAAAAAAAAAAAAAAAAAAAAGGTTAAGTTTGATCAGAATTATAACTTTTAAGTCTAAAAAATGCATTTCTGGAAAGTACTTTTGTAACTGCTTCTCGCATGCCAAAACCTAGTTGTATGTGTCCTAAAGAAGAGAGAAATAAGTCTTGTGCCTATGAAGGAAAAGAGCCTTAAATCTCTTTATCCTCACTGTAAACTATACTGGAATGAATTATTTAGAAATTTTCACCCACCACAGTGCTCTAGAGTTGCGTTAGCGACATCAGAAACTGATTCATTATTTAACACGGCATGGCATGACGTGAAGGCCGTGGTTACAGAGGCGTGGGGCCGTGGTCCTCCATTCCCATCACCCTGCTGGGGCTGCAGCAACAGTGGTGGGACAGGATGTCACAACAACAAAATGACGTGTGCTGTGACAAGTACAAAGACGAACTTGATCTGAGAGCTCTGGTGACATGGGGCGAGCAGATACTGGAGGGGAGTGGGCTTCAGAGTTCTCATTTCTGTGGTCTTTGGCGGCTGCGGGAAATGTGATGTAAAGTAATGCACATTCTAAACTTTGTGCTCAAAGAAATGAGCCTAAGTGCCTGTTCTCCCAGTTGCCCTGGTGACGCAGCACCTGGCGACCGGCCTGTGCTTTGCCATCCCCTGGCAGAGTGACAGGCAGGAGAGGCTGAGCTCTGCGTCGTGAACACGTTGTCTCTCACAAGGACAGACTCCTTTCTGTGCTAAGGACGTTAATCCAGCTGAGCCCTAATTACTTAATCACCTTGTAAAGGTCTCACGTCTGGACACCGTCACATTGAAAAATAAGTTTCCAACACACGAATTTTGGGAGACACATTCAAACCACAGCGGGAAGTCACATACTGAAATGCTGAATAATTTCTCTGATAACATAGGCATATAACCCGGAATGTAACAAAGCTTTTATACTGATATACAAACGCTAGACCTAAAAACTAGTGCTTTTTTCTTTCTTTTTAAAAAATAATCAGGTAATAGTCGAGTGAAAACATCAGCAGAAGTACTTTCCTATCCATGGTTATATTATGGGTACCCCTGCAGACCCAGAAGCTGGAGGAGTTCTGAAATTTCTTAACAGTATTACAGTTAGACCCCTTAAGCTTAAAGTATGTTAAAGTACGTTTTAATTGTCTGTTCAGAGCTGTAAGAGACCCATCTGATAAGTCAAGGTGAAAAGCCACAGCATAACACCAACCTTCCAACACCCTGACCTGGGACTTTCATCCTCCAGGACTGTGAGAAAATAAATTTCTGTGCAAGCCGCCCACCTGTGTACTTGGCCTTGGCAGCCCTAGCAAACTATATTCTATGTCTTGGAAGCAGAATTGTATGATATTTTCCCTTGCTGTGTTCAGTCAACTTCAGTAGTATCTATTCTATTTCAGTTTTTAAAAGTAATGTTGGTTGGGGTTCACTAAAGAATCACAGTCCACAGCTTAAAAGAATTCTGCCGTATGAACATACTGAGAAGTGCTTTCACATCCCTGGGAAGATTAAATGGGGGTGTGTGTGCACGAATGCACATACCTGCCTTAGTGTTACGTGTGGGGCTCTAGTTTTCCCTGGCTTTTTTGTTTTTCCTCCTACATGTCAAAATTGAGGTGCTTTAGGCTGGGCGTGGTGGCCATCTGTAGTCCTCGCTACTTAGGAGGCTGAGGCAGGAGGATCTCTTGAGCCCAAGAGTTTGAGGTTGCTGTGAGCTGTGATGCCACTGCACTCCACCCAAGGTGACAAAGTGAGACTCTGTCTCAAAAAAAAAAAAAAAATTGAGGCATCTTCTAAATCAATAAAACTATGAGAATGTTGTTATTGTTGCTAGGTGTAATATTGGCGGGACTGGGGAGCTAGCAAAACACTGTCCTTACCTGTACACTCAGAGCTACAATTAAGTTGATATGTGGTTGGTGAGCATCTTTTTGTAGATCTCCAAAATTTTTACTGATTCCAAAATCCAGAATTTTTAAAGATGTTGTATTTGGTTTTCATATGTGGTAAACATAAGGTAATAATGTTGCAGAATCATGACCAAACGTATTGGTCATATCAATAAATGTAAATGAGGATAATGCACTTATTAGTAAAAGTACTTTCAGATTGTCTCACAAAGCATAATCAAACTGCTGCATGTAAGAAAGAGAGAAATGTTACAGAAAGGCTAAAAATAAAAATGTGGAGAGACACAAACGGCAAGAAATTGGAGTTATGATCCTGATATCAGAAATTACTGAGGGAGTGTCAAAAAGCATTAAAAAGACAACTCCTTATGAAAATGTTGGAAGGTGCAGTTTTGAGCGAAGTTATTAAAGTTATGAATATCTGTGTACCGAGTCAAGTAGCTGCCACGTTTTTAAGTGTTTCCCCCCAAAACTGGTAAGTGTAGGAGGTGGTGCAAATGTTCATTAGGTTCATTAGCTTGATAGACTTATTTCAAAATGTACACAAACTTCAAAACAACATGATGTACACAATAAATATATATAATTTTAATTTCTCAATTAAAAAAAAACTTTTTAAAAAGACAGTGTAGGACTTGCAAGGAAAAATAAAGATGCCCTAATAATAGAAGACTTTATATCAGTTCAGGACACACCAAAGGGATAAAACCGTTTCCATACAGGAATTTCTTTCTCCAATTTCTCAGAAAATTTTTTTTGCCAAATCATGAGAAAATTAAGAGGATCAAATATGAAAATGGGATATAAGTAGCATTATAATCCTCCTTTGAGAATTAATGAATTCTCAATATGGGGACATTTACACTTAATGTAACTATTATATGTGTATTTAGACGATTTACACTTAAAAATGTAAATACCACATTTGGATTTCTGTCAGTTTATTAGGTGTCTGGGCTCTCTGGTTTTCATTCTTCTATTTCTTTTTTCCCACCTAATTATTTATTGTTAGAATATTTTTATTATTCCATTTCAGTTTACTCAGTTTTTTTTGAGACAGAGTATCACTTTGTCACCCTGGTAGAGTGCTGTGCCATCACAGCTCACAGCAACCTCAAACTCTTGGGCTCAAGTGATCCTCTTGCCTCATCCTCCTGAGTAGCTGGGACTACAGGTGCCCGCCACATGCCCGGTTATTTGTTTTAGAGATGAGGTCTTGCTCCTGCTCAGGGTGGTCCCAAACCTGTGAGCTCAGGCAGTCTGCCCGCCTTGGCCTCCCAAGTGCTGGGATTACAAGTGTGAGCCACCATGCCTGGCTTTATTTACTTAATTTTTTTTTTTTTTTTTTTGAGACAGAGCCTCAAGCTGTTGCCCTGGAGAGAGTGCCGTGGCATCACAGCTCACAGCAACCTCCAATTCCTGGGCCCAAGCGAGTCTCCTGCCTCCACCTCCCCAGTATCTGGAACTACAGGTGCCCACCACAACGCCCGACCGTTTTTTGGTTGTAGCCGTCATTGTTTGGCGGGCCCGGGCTGGATTCGAACCCGCCAGCTCAGGTGTGCATGGCAGGCGCCTTAGCCCGTTGAGCCATAGGTGCCGAGCCTATTTACTTAATTTTTGACGGTATCTCTTTAGATAGCCTTTAAAAAATGTTTTTAGTGCTTGCTGTGGCGATTATAGCATACATACTGAACTCTTCACAGTCTGTTTTAAGTTAGCATTTTCCTACTTAAGCTGAAATGTAGAAACCGTACTATCATTTAGGTTTGTTATTTTCCTCAGTTTTTGTTAGTTTATGTATTATATCCCCTTACATTTATACATGTAATAATTTAATGTTTACATCTTATATTATTAACTGTTATACGTATTTTAAAGAGTATAGGAGGGAAAGGATAATCTGTTTTCGTTACCCAGGTATTTACTATTTCTGTTACGCTTCTTTCTTTTTTTTTTTTTTGCGGTTTTTGGCCGGGGCTGGGTTTGAACCCGCCACCTCTGGCATATGGGGCTGGCACCCTACTCCCTTGAGCCACAGGAACCGCCCTGTTATGCTTCTTTCATTTCTGATGTTCCGTCCACATTTTATGTTCCGTCCACATTTTCCTTCCAGCTAAAGAATTTCCTTTAATATTTCTTTTAGAGCAGGATTGCTGGAGACCAGTTTTCTTAGTTTTCCTTCCTCTGAAGATGTCTTTATTTTACCTTTATTTCTGAAGGGTATTTTCCATGGTTATAGAATTCTGAGTGGACAGTTATTTTAAGGACTTACTAGATTTTTGACACAGAGTCTTACTATGTTGCCCTCGGTAGAGTGCTGTGATGTCACTGCTCACAGCAACCTCAAACTCTTAGGCTTAAGCAATTCTCTTGCTTCAACCTCCCAAGTAGCTGGGACTACGCATGCCCGCCACAACACCTAGCTAATTTTTTTGTTGCAGTTGTTTAGCTGGTCTGGCCAGGTTCAAACCCGCCACCCTCTGTGTATGTGGCTGGCACTGTAACCACTGTGCTGCGGGCGCTGAGCCTATTTTAACACTTAAATGCCATTCCCCTTCCTCCTGTCCTTGTTTGTTTTGGACCAGAAGGTGGGTAGGAGTGTTACACTGGTTTGTACTGTACTCATGGGCCCTGGAGTATAGTGGGTATCTGTGAAAGTCTGTTGGACGTGGGGAGCCGTGATGTCCGACTAGAGACGTTGCTTTCAAGACTGTGGGGAGGGAAGGGGGGTTCCGACACAGGGGCGCAGCCCAGGGTAGGTGGGAGAGGGGAGAAGGGAGCCTGCCGGGACCCCACAGAGGGAAACTGCAGAGCAGAGGGAAGAAGATAAAGGAAAATAGTGCTGGGGAGGATCAAACCCAGACAGGCTGGAGCCCAGTGGAGCTGTAGGGGCCCCTCTCCCCCTCCCACCACCCACCCCCACTCCCACCCCGGGGAGCAGCAAGCCCGGAGCTTCTGGGAGCTTTTCCACCCTACAGGCCCAAGCCCTGAAGCCCACACAAAACGGAGGGCGAAGCTGCAGGGTCCCAGGGCTCAGACACTGTGCGGAGTTCCCCGCCAAGGACAGTGACCGGGAGGCTGAGAGGCTTCTCCCGCGCAGACTGTCACCCCCACTGCAGCCGGAGAGAAGCTTGAGTGGGGTTCGGCCAGCCACCCCCTCCCCAGCTGACACAGGGTCCCGCTCCAGGCCGGGGGGGGGCCCCCAGGGAGCAGGGCCCTCACCTTCCCCTCGAGGTCCTGTAGGGGACCCGGGTGCCCATCTGGGAGCCCCTGCCCACCAACATTTAGTGGAGACACAGCCAGCAGGTCAGACGCGTAGGCCGGATTCGGTGTCCCCTGGACTTGAGCAGGTTACTGGGGGCCACAGGTGGGGAGTGAGGGCTGGACTCCGGGGTGAGGGGCCCCACATGGGTGGAACTGACCGGGGAATATTATGAGGGGCAGAAACACGGCAATCTGGAGAGCACGTGTTCCACGTCCCACCCAGGAAAGCCACCCGTGGGATCAGAGTGGTCTCCTAGAGGGAACGTGCCAGCCCAGGGTACCACAGCAACCAGCCCTTCAGGGCACTCCACCATGAGCAGCCCCCTGGTCTGCAGAGCAGGCCTGGACATTGCTCCCAACGCCTCCCCCCTACCCCCAGTTGCGGGATAAACAGCCTCCGATCCCCCCAGGCTTTGCAGAGTGTCCAGGGCCACAACTTGACTAGGTGCTGCCTGGCTCCTCTACCTGAATCTGCTGGGGGAGCGGGGGGAGATCACCCAACCCCCTGGGAGCCACAGGGCCCTCCTAAAGCCTGGGACACTCTTGTGTCCACCTGAGGGACCAGAGCTTTCCATGGGCACAATTGACATCTCAGCATTTGGCTGTTTCATACAAGCAAAACCACCGACAGAGAGAGGAACTCTACAGCTCATCTCAGCATGTTCCAACTCAGTCGGACAGGCGTGGCTGCTGCTTACTCCCAAGTATCACCCGCCATGTCGGGTTGGGGGGCGCCCAATACAATTCACACTGCAGACAGCAGGAGAGAGGTGCCCGGTCTGTTAGGAGAGAAACAGAAGTTACCCGCAGCTTGATCTGTGAGGCGTCTGCCTCTTCCACCACAGGACATTGTGCTGACTAGGGAGCTGCTCAGAGTCTGTGCAGAGACATTCCACCAGACAGCAGGTGCACCAGAGACCAGCTGCCTGCCAGTCCCAGGCTTTGGCAGCTGATCAACTCCTGATTGATCTGGTGCACAGAGCCAGGTCCACTCAGGACCCAGCCATCCTGCAGTGACCTTAGAATCACCCTGCCAGGCCAGGGAGGGAACAGATGCTCCCTGCGTTGAGCCCTGTGACGGGGGCTGAACGTGCCTCCTCCCTGGAATAGAAAAGGAACAGAAGGGGGTCTTAGTTGCCACAGGCACCACTTGGGAACCCCTGGGCAACAGCCTCAGTGTAGGTCCCGGGTGTCAGGGGAGAACCTTAGCTGACCAGCTGCTCTGGCCCATCTCCGTGAAACTTGGACCACTGAGAGAGAGAAATGCCTGCCCATGTGACTGGGCATCTTCCCCATGCTGGTGAAGGAGCTCTCCATGGGGGTAGCTCTGCCCCTGAAATCCCCTGCCTGAGTCTGTCTGCACCTGTGCCTCCCGGGCCCACACTGGGGCTACATCTCCACCCCCAAGACTCCAGAGTTGTGGCTGGATCCCACGGCCCCACTCCTGAGTGCCCACTACTATCCCTGGGCTGGCAGGACCAACATTTCACTCAAGACCCCCCGCTCAGCAGCTGTCACTTGTGGTTCTTGGTTCAAGAGAGTCCCCAGCAAAGGAGAACAGGTGCCCAAACTGCTGTAACCCAGAGCTGAGAGAACACGAGCTAGATGAGAAAAAAACAGCAAAAGAACCCCGGCAACACGAAGAAACAAAATAGTTTGACAACCCCAAGAATTCACAGTGGAGCTATGGTAGTGCAGGCCACCCACGGGGAAATTGCCAATATGGCAGAAATGAAGTTTGGAGAATAAAAGAAAAAGGTAAAGACCAACAAAAATAAGCTAAAAATCCAAAGACATCAATAAGAAAAAGGGAAAAAGTCACTAGAGAGCTGGGCAACATAAGGGACATAACGGAACTTAAATGAAAGTGTCATTCAGAGGATTTCCAAATGTAATTGAAAGCTTACATAACTGGCTAAGGCAAGGAGAGAAAGAATCGCAGAGATTGAGTACAAGGCTCTTGAGATAACCTGGTCATTGAAAGAGGAGAGAAAAATATAAAAAAGTCTGAGCAGGGCGGCGCCTGTGGCTCAAAGGAGTAGGGTGCCAGACCCATAAGCTGGAGGTGGTGGGTTCAAACCCTGCCCCCACCAAAAACTGCAAAAAAAAAAAGTCTGTGCAATCACTGAGAGAGATGAGGCTGTGAAGCAAACAGCATCCTAATTATAAGTGTTCCTGAGAGTGAAGAAGAAAGCTAAAAGCATGGAAAGTCTGTTGGAGGAAATTATTGGGGGAGAACTTGCTGGGCATCCCAGAAATTTAGACACAAAGATATGATGGACATTGAACACAGGGAAGACTCATAGCAATTAGACCGTCTCCAAGACACAGAGCAATCAACCTGCCAGGGTCTGGGTGAAGGAGAAGGTCCTGCAGACAGCCAGACAAAGGCATCGAGTGACCGTCAGGGGACTGCAGACCTCGCAGTCTGCTAAAGCTAAACAAAAAAAATTAATAAAGAAATAATGGACTTAAGCCAAACTCTAGATGAAATGGACCTAACAGACATTTCCAGAACATTCTACCCCAAACTACAGAATACACATTCTTCTCAGCAGCACCTGGGACGTTCTCTAAGACCAGTCACTTCTTAGACCACAAAACTGGCCTCAACAAATTAAAAAAAAATCAAAATAATACCAAATACCTTCTGTCAGTGCCGCTATGGGCACCCTGTCACCACGCAAATAAAAACATCCAGGACACGGATTGAAGGTACAAGCCTGCAAGAGGTGGGCTTCCCATAAGCGCAAGGAGAGCCCTGAACAACTTCTGTCGTGGCCTTTTATTGATGCATTATGTAACAGGTGTGGGGACCACGCACTAGGATCCCCGTGTTTAAAGGTCACTACGAGCTCTTTCCCCACAGGCTAGACTCCCACCCTTTTGTACCACAAATGTCCAAAGTATAATACCTGCTTGCTAACGAGACCGCATGCACTTGCTTGGGGGCTTGTCTCCAGCAGCAAAACATCTCCAGGCCGGCTGGGAGGCCAGGAGATTGTCCCCATTCCCACGCCTTCTACAAGCCTGGTGCTCAGTCGCCTACAATCCTCTCTGACCACAGTGGAATAAAACTAGAAATCAATCAAAAGAGAAACATTAAAACCTACACAAAGGTATGGAAATTAAACAGCCTCCTGCTGAATAATTACTGGGTCAAGAATGAAATTAAGGTGGAAATCAAAAAATTCTTTGAGCCAAATGACAATAGGGTCACAAGCTATTAGAATTTCTGGGACACAGCAAAGGCATTCCTCAGGGGAGGTTCCTAACAGTCTTAAATGACTACATCAAAAAGACAGAAAGATTACAAATTAACAACTTAGTGTCACACTTGAAGGAACTTAAAAATAAAGAACCAAACCCAAAGACAACAGAAGAAAAGAAATAACAGGTCAGAGCAGAGCTAATGAACCGGAGGGCAAAAGAACAATTCAAAGTATTAATGAAAAATATCGATTAATTGAAAAGATAAAGAAAATCAACACACCTCTTGCTAGATTGACCAAGAACAGAAGAGAAACCCCAAAAAGCTCAATCAGAAATGAAAATGGTGTTGAACCTGACAGCTCATGCCTCTGGGAGGCCAAGGCAGGAGGATCACGTGAGCTCAGGAACCTGAGCGAGAGTGAGACCCCAGCTCTACTAAAAACAGAAAAATTAGCTAGACTTCAAACTATGCTACAAGGCAGTGGTGACAAAAACAGCCAGGGTATTGGTACAAAAAAAGAGAAACAGACCAATGGAACAGAACAGAGAACTCAGATATAAAACCATGTACCTGCTATTAGCAGATCTTTGACAAAGCAGTTAGTGACGTACACTGGACCAGTGTTTCTCAACCTTCCTGATGCTGCGAGCTTTTAATACAGTTCCCACAGGTTGAGAACTGCTGCCCTAGAGAAAAGCCCTGCTCAGTAAGTGGTGCTGGGAACACTGGATAGCCACATGCAGAGGACTGAAACCTGTTACCTCTCACCACAGGCAACTTGGGATGTGTGACAGACCCAGATCTAAGGCGCGAAACCATAGGAATTTTTTTTTTTTCTTTTGAGACAGAGTCTTATTATGTCACCTTCAATAGAGTGCTGTGGTGTCACAGCTCACAGCAACCTCCAACTCTTGGGCTTACTCGGTTCTCTTCCCTCAGCCTCCCGAGTAGCTGTGACTACAAGCACCAACCACAAGGCCCGGCTGTTATTTTGGTTGCAGTTGTCTTTGTTTAGCAGTCCCCAGCCAGGCTCGAACCCGCCAGCTTTGGTATATGTAGCTGGCGCCCTACTCACTGAGCCCCGGGTACCGAGCCAGAAATCTTAAGAATTGTGGAGGGAAATGTAGGAAAACCTTTTCTAGATGTCAGCCTGGGCAATGAATTTACGAAAAAGACCCCACATTATTGGCAATAACCAAAATTAACAAATGGGATTTGCTTGAAGAGCTTCTGCACATCTAAGGAAATAACAGAGCAAAAGGCAGCCTGCCGGATGGGAGAAAATATTCACAAGCTGCACATCAGAGAAAGGGCTGATAACCAGCATTTGCAAAGAACTCAAGCAAATCAGGAAGAGCAAGAACAAACATTGGGCAAAGGACGTGAACAGAAGAAGAAAGAAGAAAAATGTCCAAGAAACATGAAGTGCTCAACGCCGTCATCAGGGGAATGTAGATTACGGCCAGAATGGAAACCACCTTACCCTAGTTGCAGTGGCACTTGCTAAAATGTCCCAGACCAGTAGCTGCTGGCCTGGATACAAATAGGAAAGCCTGTGTGCTGTCGGTGGGACTGCACATTAGTGCAACCTCTGTGGTGTGGGAATAGCTCAAAGAACTGAAAGTAGACCTACCACTTGATCCAGCAAGCCCACGACTGAGAACTTGCAAAGTCCTGCAAAGGAAAAGAGATCATTTCATTAAAAAGGCAGTTGCATTCACAGTTGCAAAGATGTGGTATCAACCCCAGTGCCCTCGACTCCTGAGTGGATCACAGCGCCAGTTCTCCTCGGCCATAAACAAAGATGAGTTCTGCCACAATCTGGAGGAAAATGAGACCATTCTCCTAAGTGAGGCATCTCAAGAATGGAAAACGTGTACTCACTATTAAATTTGACCTAAATAACGAGTGCACAGTTGCACAGAGGGAGGTGAAACTCGGTGAAAAGCAGCTGGGGAGGGGGGACTATGCCAACTGAATGGGACCATGAACGCTATTTGGGTGATGGGTACCTGTAGCCAGGACTTACGCATTACAGAAATGACTCCTGTAACCTTAACATTTGTACCTCCTTAAGATTGTAAAATATAAACAGCTTTGTTATGTGGATGAGTTAGGGAGAATTCTCAAAGTAACCCACTCACACCCCCCAGATGCTGCTGGGGTGCTCTTCCCGGCTCACGCACCAACTTCGCAGGATAAATGGACAGGACCCTCTTTCATAAGCTGTTGGGCGTGTACCGTGATCTCTTTGTGGTATAAGGATGGTCAGTATATCATTTAGGATTAGCTTTTGATACATAGAAGAAAACGTCAAATCAATAATGGCTTCATAAGATACAGCCTGTTTCTCTGTCACCTGAAGGAAAGCAGAGGTGAGCCGTCCCTGGCTGCCTGAGGGGTCCACAGAGTCGTCAGGAGCACAGGCTTCTCTCCTGCTGCCCTGTCACCTTCAAGGTCACCTCATGGTCTTGCCTGACCGCAGGTCTGCAAATACCATGCACTTTCCGAGATGGCTGCGGACAGAATCAGGGACATGGGAAGACCCAGCCTGCAGCAGGGTCCCCTCTCTTTAAGAAGCATTCACACCCCCAGGACACTTCACTGCATGTCCTTGCCCAGAGCTCAGCCACATGACCACATGTAACTGCAGGGGAGTCAGAAAATGTCTTATCTAGTGTTTGGGGAGGAGAAAGAAGATGGATGTGGTTGGCAGTTAGAAGCCTCTGCTGCGGCTCACGCTGCCCGAACCAGTAGGGTTGAGATTTAACAAATATCATATTAGATATAATTATAATATTCTTGGAGATTTAGAAATAGTTCTTCTTATTCTCCTTCTTCCTCCTTCTTCTTCTTCATTTTTTTAGGCAGAGTCTTGCTATGTCACCCTTGGTAGAGTGCCGTGGCCTCACAGCTCACAGCAACCTCTAACTCTTGGGCTCAAGAGATTCTCTTGCCTCAGCCTCCCGAGTAGCTGGGACTACAGGCACCTGTCACCACGCCTGGGTATTTTTAGAGACAGGGTCTCTCTCTGGCTGGTCTTGAACCTGTGAGCTCAGGTGATCCATCTGCCTCGGCCTCCCAAATGCTGAGATTATAGGCCTGAGCCGCCGCGCCTGGCGGTTCTTATTATTTTTAAAATAGCCTCACCAATCGATTGGACACAAATAAGAAACAAAAATATGACAAGTACGTTCCCACGTCTGTGCCCAGCTAGCTAGCTCCTCTTCCTAGAGGCTGCCACTGTTTTCCCCAGTGTTTTCCTTGTATACTGGGGATATTGTATGAAGTACATTTTTAAAGGTAATTGTCCTAAGTTAAGATGTTATTGATACGAGGCATGAATGAGGTGTGTCCTTGGTGTGGGGGGTAGAAGGTAATGTTGTGAAGAGGAAGGTTCTGGTGGGAGCCTGTGTGAGTTGCGTGGAGATGTGGAAAACAGCTTGAGGCTCATGACCCCAGATCAGCCATCAGTTACGGCCTGGCACAGTGAAGCCCCTTCCCACGCCTTGTTTCCTTTTTCTTTTTTTTAAACTAAGCTATGCCTGGTATGCGGATTGCTCAATATGTGATTGATAAACTTGTGGGTAGAGCGGCTGACTCCCTGGCAGTGTTTTTGTGAAATGGAATAGCAAGTCAGGAAAGGTGCTGGGTTTCCCATCGCTCCTGGGACGACGTCTGAAACTTCCTAACTCACGAAGACTTGCCCCATCTTTATCTCACAGCACCCTTGAGCCTATAGTTAAGCTTCTGCAGCACTCTTAAATTATGTTTTCTTTTTTAATTTTTACTTAATTATTTATTTTTTGAGACAGAGTCTCACCTTGTCGCCCACTGTAGAGTGCCCGGCTTTGTTTGTTGTTGTTGCAGCTGTCATCGCTATTTTAGCTGGCCGTGGCCAGGTTCAAACCCGCCACCCCTGTTACATGGGGCCGGTGCCCTACCCACTGAGCCACAGGTGCCGTCCTCCTTAAATTACATTGTTCAAAAATAAGTGGAAAAAGAATATACTTACTGTGCTTTGAACTTGTTTAGAAAATAATTTAATAATTATCTTTAAAACTTCACGGCACGCTGGTTGAAAGTCGCTATTGTGGAGGCCCTTCCGCCGTCCATCCCACAGGTGACGCCTGCCCCTCCCTGTGCTTTCTGGAGGAGTCAGCTCTCTCAGAAGGGCCCGTGTGCCTGGGCCGCTCGCTGCATTCCCGCCCGGCCTTGCACCTGGTCACTTGCTGCTTTCTAGTCATTCTCAGGTCTATTTTAACATCACTGCTCATTGGACTCTTTTCTTTTCAACCGCCTAAATTATGTTAAATCTTAAGTTTTTCCTTTTCTTTTCTCTGGGCTTATTACCACGATTGTCATTTTATAGTTATATGCATTAACCATTTATGTACTATCTGGTGAGCTCTCTAGACTGTAAGCCTCATGGGACAACAGACTGTACTTGACGAGCCACCGTTGCCCTGGCATGGTGGCGCCTGTGAACATCATAAGCATTCACTCAACAGATACTGGTTGAGAAGTAGATGGTTAAGTGTGATGACTAATTTTGTGTGTCACCTCTCTTAAGCCACGGTGTCCAGATGTTTGGTCAAACCCTATTCTGGGAGTACAGGTGAGGGGATTTATGGACTAGGTGTAGGGATTGAGTCCAGCAGGTAACTCCCCCCAGCGTGGGTGAGCCTCGGCTAACCAGCTGAGGAAGCACAGAGACTGGAAAGGCCGAGAGAGAGGACTCCTCCTGCGCCACTGTCTCCAATCTGAGACACTATTTTCTCTCTTTGTTTTCAAACTAAAATATTGGCTCTTCCCGCGCCTTGAGCCTACTTAGTGGCTTTCAGCCGGGAACCTCACCGTTGGCCGGTAGACCTGTACCGTGGGACCGGTCGCCTTCACATGTGAGCTGACTGTAATCCCTCTTATAGTAAATCTCCTGTTACACACACATGTGAATGTCCTGTTTCTCTGGAGAACTCTCCCCAATGCAGACAGTGAGCTTGTGAAGGAAGTGACAGTGAAAGGAGACAGAGACCGTTTCTGCATTTCCCCTGGTCTGGAGCAGGAAAGCCAACCTGTCGTGTGTCTGGGAAATGGCGCGTGCATCCGCTGTGAGTCGCACGACACATTTAGTGCCCAAGGCCTGTAGGGAAAGCTGGGGAAGTCTGTGGACTCCTTAAGGCGGTGGCTGTAAAGAAATAGTACACATGGTTACAAAGGGAACCGCTAGAGAAATACGGAGAGTAAAATACTAACAAATAAACGTGTGGTGTTGTAAGATGTGTTCTTTATTAAAAACATATAGCTAGTCAATATATCTAAATATGGCCAGTGACAGAAAAAAGTTTTTTTTTTGAGGCAGAATCTCACTTTGTCACCCGTAGTAGAGTGCTGTGATGTCACAGCTCACAGCAACCTCAAACTCTGGGCTTAAGTGATCTCTTTCCTCAGCCTCCCAAGTAACTGGGACTACAGGCACCTTCCACAACACCCAGCTTTTTTAGAGACAGGATCTTGGTCTGGCTCAGGCTGATCTCAAACCTGTGAGCTCAGGTCATCTACTGACCTTGGCCTCCCAGAGTGCTGGGATTATAGGTATGAGCTACCACACCTGGCTGAAAAATTTTATTTTTTAAAGAGACCTGCATGAAAGTTACTGACATTGCCTATGTGTCCAATTATGTAATTAAACAAACAAACCTTATCGCAGGTCTAAAACTACTGTAATTTCAAATTAATGAAGAAGATAAATGATATTTGAAGATAAGTGGCACAAATGTAATGAGATTTAAAAATATTTCAATTATGACAGACACAGGAACTGCTGCTAATATTTCTCTTGGTTGTTGCCTCCCAAGAAAATACTAAACTTAATAGAATCAATGAAAAAGATGTAGTAGAAGAAAATACTAAACTTAATAGAATCAGTGAAAAAGATGTCCAAATTGAGGTGTCCTTAATTACTCCCCGATGTCTTGAGCCTCTGTTCTTATGTCTGGGAATCTTAGTGAAGAGCCTCTGCAGGGGCCAGGCTGGCTCTTCACGGAGGGCGCTGGCCCGGGTCTTCTGGAGCTGGTGTTCAATGCAGGGACTTTCTCTGTGTTTACTTCGCTCTGTGTCTC
>CAUYRH010027929.1:0-42499 GCA_963574655.1 Perodicticus potto
ATGCCTGGAGTTACTGTAAAAGACGTTAACCAGCAGGAGTTCGTCAGAGCTCTGGCAGCCTTCCTCAAAAAGTCCGGGAAGCTGAAAGTCCCCGAATGGGTGGACACAGTCAAGCTGGCCAAACATAAGGAGCTTGCTCCCTATGATGAGAACTGGTTCTACACACGAGCTGCTTCCACAGCACAGCACCTATACCTCCGGGGCGGTGCTGGGGTTGGCTCCATGACCAAGATCTATGGGGGACGTCAGAGAAATGGCGTCATGCCCAGCCACTTCAGCCGAGGCTCCAAGAGCGTGGCCCGCCGGGTCCTCCAAGCCCTGGAGGGACTAAAAATGGTGGAAAAGGACCAAGATGGGTAAGCAGGGTAGAAAAGGCTGGATTGATGGTAACCACGGGTTACCTATAACAGAGTTGCTGGGTACCACCACAGCTGTCCTCCATGAGTAGAGCTGCAGGTGGCGCCTATGGCTCAAAGGAATAGTGAGCCGACCCCATATACCGAAGGTGGCGGGTTCAAATCTGGCCCTGGCCAAAAACTGCCAAAAAGAATGAGTAGAGGTACAGGTGCAGGGTCTGTCCTGCATAGTCAGCTCCTGCCCCTCAGGCCTCAGGCAGGCAAGGGATTCTGCAGAAAAGTGAACAGTGGAGGGCCTCACCCCGACCTCTCTGGCTGACTACCCTAGGCTCTAGGAAGGTAATTTAGTGACTGTCCACTTTCATTAGCCTGCTCGTTAACTTTTCCCAATTGATTTTTCGGGGCTTTGATCTAAAGCTTGCACAAACAACACCCGTCAGCTCTCAGGGGTACTCCCACTCCTGCCCCCAGCTCCTTAGAATGCAGTCAGCTGGGGCCCTCAGTGAGGACTTGGCTGACATCGTGTAGGTGCCTTCTTGGGAAGCCTGGCTTGTGACCAGGGGATAAGGAGCTGAGAACCTGAATTCACAGGCGACTATATGATCCTTCCCTCCTGCAGGGGCCGCAAATTGACACCTCAGGGACAGAGAGATCTGGACAGAATTGCCGGACAGGTAAGGGCTGTGGGTGGGCCAGGGCTGGGTCCCTTAGTCACTGCATTTCCAAAGCCTGGAGGCACAGCCCAGGGTGGTGGGGTTCAGAGGAGGGCTTCCTGGGAGCAGGAGATAACATTTCTGACTGGCTTTCCTGCTGAAGCTGCTTGAACAACTGGGTGCTGCAGTATACATAGCTGCACCCACACATGTGACTGCGTCTTCCCCAATCAGGCTACTTACAGATTCTGGCTGCAGTGCTCCTGCTTATGCTTCATGCTTACTGAGTATCGGATGGAGGCAGGTTGGGAGAGATGGAGATAGGGAAGGCAGCCTAGTTTAGGCCCCAGAATCCACATCTCCGTCCAGATTCTGGCTATCTTGACACCTTGAGAAAGAGTGGCTTTGCCTCTGGAGCCATAGGCTCCCTGTCTGTAGAGACCCACTCTGCCCACTTCAGGTGGTAGTTGAGAAGTCAGAGCAGCAATACAGCAGGAGCTCCCAGGGCCTGGCATGAGCTTGACACTGGTTTTGTTTCTGTGTCGTTTGACACAGGCCTCTTAGGAGGCATGGATGATGTCAGCCTGTGGGAGTTGGAGATGACCTGGAAGGAGAAAGGTCGTCCAGGCAGAGTGAGGCCTGGCAATGACATCAGTCCTAATGGTTGGCCTTCCCCTCACAAAGGGCAATGGGCAGGAGTTGGACTCGACTCATCACTCTTTTCTGGAGTCCCAGTTTACTAGTCAGGATGCTCAGGTCCTGCTGGGTGGGTAGTTGGTAGCTGTTAACACATGCCTCCACAGAGACCCCCATAGCTGTTATTAATTCTTCTATATTTTCCCACAGGTGGCAGCTGCCAACAAGAAGCATTAGAACAAATGATGCTGGGTTAATAAATTGCCTCATTCGTAATCCTGGTCTGGGTCTCTTTGGGGGTGTGAGGAAGAAGCACTTTCTCCATTCCCTTGGGGGTACAGGGATCCCTGGATGACTGTATGTAGCAGCTGCTAGAGCCTTCCCATTTGCTCCACAGATGGGCAAGATAGGAGGACTCAAGGGCCCTTGTGCATTTTTTTTTTTTTTTTGTAGAGACAGAGTCTCACTTTATCGTCCTTGGTAGAGTGCCGTGGCGTCACACAGCTCACAGCAACCGTCAACTCCCCGGCCCAGGCGATTCTCCTGCCTCAGCCTCCCGAGTAGCTGGGACTACAGGCACCCGCCACAACGCCCAGCTATTTTTCTGTTTTGCAGTTCAGCCGAGGCCAGGCTTGAACCCGCCACCTTCAGTATATGGGGCCGGCACCCTACTCAATGAGCCACAGGCACTGCCCCCCCTTGTACCTCTTGAACATCCTGTCTTTGCAATTCTCAGAAAGTAAGAAAAAAGGAGTGGCTTAGCAGTGGTCACTGCCAGGGTGGATTGTCTTGGAATAAAAAAAGAGGGGCAGAAAGAGATCTCTCACCTCTGGTAGTCCCTTATGGTCACCTTGTTTCTTTGATGTACATGAGCCACATGGACCTGCGTAAACCTTCACCTTTTGGGACCGGAATGACCTTAAACCCACCCAAGAGTAGCAGAGGGAGCAGACTCTTGCACAGCTAGTTCTTGGTGCAGGTGGGGCAAACCTTGGCCTGTCACTGGGCTTCTGGTTGCAGCAGGGGATCAAAATGGCACCCAGTGTGCTGGCGTCCAATCCCAGAGAGACAAGCCAGCAAAGGTGGCATCCCACCACTGCATGTGACCAGACCTGCTTCCCAGCTGGGACAGACTACATATGCTAAGCCTTTAAGTCCCCTTTTCCCTCCCCACAAGTTATTTCTGAGATCTGACCTACTTCCAAACTTGGGTTCAAATTCTAGCTCTTCCCCTAGTCCTGTGAGATCCTGTGTACTTGACTCCACCTCTGACCCTCACGTAACTGCTTCTAAGGGATTCAGCAAGTTACCATAGTAAACTTTGGCTCAGAGCAGCACTCACAGTAGATAACCAGTTGCCACAAACCAGGATTAAGACGTATTGAGGCCAGCAGGCCCTACGCCCACTGGGGAATGAAGCCACCCTTCCCCGCTTGGAAGTTGTGAGGGCTGAAAGATTTGTACCTAACACATAAAGCCAGGCTCTTTATAAATGCCATTTTATACTCAGTGGCCTTGTGAAGGTGCCCCAAGCCACCCAACATTAGAGACAGGGAAAGTAAGTCAGGATGGATATCCTTGTCCCTGGCAATGGGGTGCCAGGGCCATCATTTGAGGCCAAGCAAGAGTGATGTCCCTGAGCCTAAATGTATCCATCTGGCCTGCAATCTGGCAGCCACTAGGGGGCAGCCAAGGGTCTAGAAACAGACTTGGCCACTGAACGATGCCGAAGAAAAGGTTAAGTCCTGGGGCTTCCAGATCTGGGGCCAGGCTGATTCCTGGAGGGAGTCAGGAGGAGGACCTGAAGCACAGAGTTTCAGGACCTGCCATCCAGCCAGGGGCCCAATGGAACAATGGTCTCCAGGGCCAGAGAAGAACTATTTCCCATGGTAGGCCACTTCAGAATATCCTCACCGCATCTAAAGTGGGGGAATTATACCCACGTTACAGGAGAAGAAACAGGCTCAGACAACCGGTCAGCCTGGCAGAGCTGAGATGTAAACTCGAAGCCCATGCCCTTCTGTGTGGATGACAGTTGTACTTTTTTCAAATAATGAAATATTTCAGGCATGCAAAACAGTACTCACGATAGTATAAGAAAAATCCATCATGAACGGCACCTGTGGCTCAAAGGAGTAAGGAACCAGCCCCATATACCGGAGGTGGTGGGTTCAAACCCAGCTCCGGCCAAAAACTGCAAAAAAATAAAAATAAAAGTCTAGGAACCCACCACCCAGTTTAAAAAGCACCAGGAAATAAAACCAAAACACACAAAAGCCCTCTGTGTCCTTCACCAGCCCCAGTCCTTGTCACTCCCCCAGTGTGTCACTAAGCAGCACACGGTGCTATTTTGTCTTTTGAAAATAAGTCAGCCATCTCATGTTCATGTTTCTGAGATGCAATCAGATGGACACTTTCCCTACACTATAGTATTCTGTTGGCTGCCTCTACCACAATTTATGCACGTGTTCTGTAAATGAGAGTTTTTGCTACCAAAAATCCCACTGTAGGAGGCTGAGGCAAGAGAATCGCCTAAGCCCAGGAGTTGGAGGTTGCTGTGAGCTGTGTGATGCCCCGGCACTCTACCGAGGGTGATAAAGTGAGACTCTGTCTCTACAAAAAAGAAAACACTGCAATGAATTTTTTTTTTTTTTTTGAGACAGAGTCTCACTATGTCGCCCTTGGTAGAGTGTCATGGCATCACATCTGACAGCAACCTCAAACTCTAGGGCTTAAGAGATTCTCTTGCCTCAGCCTCACAAGTAGCTGGGACTACTGCCACACCTGGCTATTTTTTGTTGCAGTTGTGATTGCTGTTTAGCTGGCCGAGGCTGGGTTTGAACCCGCTAGCCTTGGTGTATGTGGCTGGCGCTGTAACCACTATGCGAGCCTGCAATGAACTTTTGTTTACATGTCTTGTGTGCATGTGTGTGAAGGTCCTCCAACTGCCCCACCCTCCCCACTTCCCTCCTACCTGGCCTCAAATGACAGGCTCACAAAGGTGACTGGATCCCTGCTTGGCACTGGGCAAGTGACAACCTTCCTCTCTGGGCCTCAGTTTCTTGCTTTGCAAAATGGGGGTAGGAGGATTGACCTATCTTTCCCACCTGTAAAAAAACCAATATTTATAGTCCCAGCACTCTGGGAGGCTGAGGCAGGTGGATCGCCTGAGCTCAGGAGTTCCAGACCAGTCTTCCAGAGCAAGAGTGAGACCTAATCTCTACTAAAAATAGAAAAACTAGCCAGGCATCCTGGCAGGCGTCTGTAGACCTCGCTACTCGGGAGGCTGAGGCAAGATCGCTTAAACCCAGGAATATGAGGTTGCTGTGAGCTATAATGACACCATGGCACTCTAGCCTGGGCAACAGAGTGAGACTCTGTCTCTAAATTAATTGATTGATTAATTTAATAAAAATAACAATACCAAGGCTGGGAGGAGGGAAAGCCTGCCTTATAGTATATTCCTTGTGATCATAGACAGTGACAAACATTTACTGAGCACCTGCTGTGGGCCCTGCCCTGTGGTCAGTGCTGTGCATGCAACAACTCCTTTAATTCCTCGTTTCCAACCCCAAGAATCAAGGAAACCAGAGGATCAGAGAGGGGACAAGTTTTGCCCAAGCCAGAGGTGGGTAGAGGTCAAGCTCAGAACCACCACACTGCCGGCAGCAGACACCTAAAACTCTGGCTCCCTCAGGGTTCCTTCTGAAACTCATCAGTGACCTCTCCCCCACCCCCACACAGCCACCCCTCAGGGGAATTGCGGCCACTGCAGGTGCAGAGAACAGTTCCTCAGTGCTCACAGCATGAAGCATATGGCAGGGGCTGCCCCCAGGCCTGACAGCCAAAAGGCCCAGCGGTGGCCGCCAGTGGAGCCCATCTCCGGCAGGGCTGGGCAGGAAGTGGGGCGGGGTCTAAGGTGGGATCTGTTACCCCAGGACTGCTGCAACCCAGACAAACCAACCCACTGGGAGAAGATGGCTGGGGGTCCAGGCGTCCTCCAAGGTCTGCGAGCCAGCATCTTCCTCTTCTTGCTGTCTGCTGCCTGCCTGGGTATGTGGCCAAAGGACAAGTGTTGGGGGGACGTGGCTGGAAACTGGAGAGGCTGGAGAGAGGGCACAGATAGAGGAAGGGTGCCACTCAAGTGGGGGAGGCAAGGCAGAAAGAGGGAATACTTGTGTAAGGCCCCTGTAGAAATCTCATCTGTCCCAAGCTGGACCAAGATGCTGCTGAGGAGCTAGGGATGGTGAGCTGTCCCTAGCTCTAGGGAGGAAGGCAGGAGCAAGAGATGCCTCCCCCACTTCTCATCCTCACAGGTCAAAAAAGGAACTAAAGGTTCCTCTTGACTGAACACCAGAGCTGGGGGCAGAAAGGGGACTTGGGGGTGGCGGTCAGCATCAGACAAGAGAGAAAGCTTTCTCCTTCTCTGCTGTTTTTTGGTTTTTTTTGAGACAGAGTCTCACTTTATTGCCCTCAATAGAGTGCTGTGACGTCACAGCTCACAACAACCTCAAACTCTTGGGCTTAAGTGATTCTCTAGCCTCCGCCTCCCGAGCAGCTGGGACTACAGGCATCCACCACAATGCCTGGCTATTTTTTGGTTGTAGTTGTCATTGTTTGACAGCCCAGAGCTGGATTCGAACACTCCATCCCTGATGTATGTGGCTGGCGCCCTAGCTGCTGAGCTACACAGGCAAAGCTGTGTGTGTGTGTGTGTGTGTGTGTTCGTTTGTTTGTTTGTTTTTTGAAACAAAGTCTTACTTTGTCACCCTCTGTAGAATGCTCTGGTGTCAAAGTTCACAGCAACCTCAAACTCTTGGGCTCAAGTGATCTCTTGCCTCAGCCTCCTGAGTAGCTGGGACTATGGGTGCTATTTTTTTTTTTTTTTTAGAGACAGAGTCTCACTTTATCGCCCTGGGTAGAGTGCCGTGGCGTCACACAGCTCACCGCAACCTCCAACTCCTGGGCTTAGGCGATTCTCTTGCCTCAGCCTCCCGAGTAGCTGAATGGGTGCTATTTTTTAGAGACAAGGTCTCGCTGTAGCTCAGGCTGGTCTCCAACTCCTGAACTCCACCTAGGTCTCCCAGAGTGCTAGGATAACAGGCCTGAGCCACGGACAAGTCCCTCCCTCTCTGCCTTAAATCTCAGTCACTCCCTCTCCTGTGAAACATATCCCTTCTCAGCATGGGGGAGGGGATGCTTCCTGTAGCCCCCACCCACCCACCCAAGGCCAGCTGGCAGGACGATGACCATACTGAGTTCAAAGAAGGCTGTTTGACCACCTGGGGTACACTAGGAGCAGGGGTTGGAGCTCTAGACTGGCTGGCTGAATCTTAAACCCATGACTATGCTCATCCCCTTTCCCTACCTCTACCTCCTTCTCTCTTTCTCCTCCCAACTCCAGAAGAAGGGGAGCCAGCCACATGGGCTGGCCTGCAGGGGCTGAGAGCTGGGACTTCCCAGAGGAACAACCTGTGCCACCTCTCCCTTTCTCAGACATCCCTGTCACCAACCCTGCTAGGCCTCTCCCCAGTCCCCAGCCCAACCCGAGCTAAACTCATCCCTGACCCTAGGTTGATACATAGGAGCTGCAGAGAATGAGGGACAGGCCCAGGGTCACAGGCCTAAAGACCTCCTGAGTACCAGGCAGAAAGAAGCACAGGAGCCAGGAGTGTCCTGACTGTCTGATGACACTGGGCACCCCACCTGCCTGGGCCTCAGCCATCCCGCCTGTAAAACCTAGTAGGGTTCTGTGATAAGACAAGATAAAGTGCCAGGTGCTGGGCCTAGCTGAGGCTGGGGTCGGAAAATGGAGCAGGAAGGCCTTCAGGACGAGGGGCTGCCTGAACTGTAAGGAGCTATCTGGCAAGGGCACTTCCAGTGCCAAGGAATCAAACACCAAAAGCCAGAGAGTTCAAAGGAACCAAAACACAAAGTGGGTGTGCAGAAGGATGGCAAGAGATGGCACTAGAGTGGTGAGAAGGGCCCCTGGGGTGTCTCTCTGTCCCAAGGAGTCTTACTCTCCTCCCCCAGGAGTATCCTCTCCCCTTCCTTGGGGGCCTCTTCACTCTCTATTCCCCCCAAGGTGTGCCAGCCCCTGCCAGGGGTGTCTCCTCCCCCACCAGGAGTGGCCTCACCCTCCTCCTTCCCCCCAGACCCAGTAGTACTGCAGCCCCAGGGGCTGGGGCTGGGGCCTGTGCCTTAGTCCTGTCCTTAGTCTTGATGTATTCCCACCCTCTGCAGGTCCTGGGTGCCAGGCCCTGTGGGTGGACAGGGGCCCACCATCAGTAACAGTGATCATAGGAGATAAGGTCCACCTCCCTTGCCAGTACAATGACAACAAAACCAAAGTCAACGTCACATGGTGGCGCATCATCCAAGGCAACCATATGTGGCCCCCTGAGTACATAGGTTCTGCCGACGACTCCAGTGGTGAGCTGACCATCGAGAATGTAAACAAGAGCCACGGGGGCATGTACAGGTGCCACGTCCAGGAACAAGGCCAACCACACCAGTACTCCTGTGGCACCTACCTCCGCGTGCGCGGTGAGTAACCAGGGCCTCTAGGTCCCACTCTCCAGCCAAGGACACTCAGTTTACTCATCTGTGAAGTGGGAATAGAGCCAGTACCTTTATCTTGGGCTCAGAACCAGCTGGACACAGTGACTTATGTTCTCATCTGTCGAGCTGGGGCTTCAGGGGTCTCAGGTCTTGCTTGGGCAGGGGGACTAGGAGACCAGAGCTCTGAGCAACACCCCTTTCTCCCAGAGCCGCTCCCTAGACCTTTCCTGGACATGGGGGAGGGCACCAAGAACCGCATCATCACAGCGGAGGGGATCATCCTTCTGTTCTGCGCAGTGGTGCCTGGGACATTGCTACTGTTCAGGGTGAGCCACCGGGGGACCCCCAAGTCAGCTGGATGAAGGCCTGGGCTGCATAACTCCCAACGTCCAGCTGGCCTTCTCAAGTCTGAGGTTCCCCATCCAAAAACTTGGGAGAATGAGAGCACTCCCCTCACAGCAGCTATGGAGGTGAAATGAGGGGTGGTCCTCACTCGGCTTCCCCTTCAGGATTGTCCTCACCATCCACACCCTGCATGGTGTCTTATTCTTCCCCCAGGGGTGTCCTCACTGCCCTTCTGTCCCCACCTAAGAGTGTGGTTATCCCCATAGATGTAGCCCAGACCTGAATCAGCCTCTCTCTAGGCCACAGGGCAACTATTACTATCTACTATTACTGAGATTTCTGGGGCAGTGGAGACAGCCCAACGGACTCTAGTTCTGGCCCAAAAGAAAGAAAGCTGTCATATACCTGACATAGGGCCTTGGGCATACCTCTTACCCCTTCTGGAAAAAGATATTCACCTCCCCCACTCATTGAGGCACCCACCCTGCCCACCCCCACAGAAACGATGGCAGAACGAGAAGTTCGGGGTAGATGCCCAGGATGATTATGAAGATGAAAATCTCTATGAGGTGAGGATGGGGGTAGGGCCAAGTGTGCTGGGGGCCTGCGCTGGTTCCTCCCCTCGCTGGGGTAACCCTGGAGATGCTGTGTGTACCGACACTCACACCCACTGCTACTTTCCACCCTAGGGCCTGAACTTGGACGACTGCTCCATGTATGAGGACATCTCCAGGGGCCTCCAGGGCACCTACCAGGATGTGGGCAGCCTCCACGTTGGAGATGTCCAGCTGGAGAAGCCGTGACACGCCCACTCCCACCAGACTGCCCCTGCCTGCTGCGCCCCAAATCCAGGTCTCTCGTCACTGCCCTGAAACACACTTTGCAGTCTTCCCTCATTTCCACCCTGGGGTATCCTCTCTCTCTCTCTTTTTTTTTTTTGGAGACAAGAGTCTCAAGCTGTCTCCCTGGGTACAGTGCGGTGGTGTCATAGCTCACAGCAACCTACAACTCTTGGGCTCAAGCAATCCTCTTGCCTCAGTTTTTCTCTTTTTAGTAGAGTCAGGGTCTTGCTTTTGCTCAGGCTGGTCTCGAATTTGTAAGCTCAAGCAACCCACCCGCCTCGGCCTCCCAGGGTGCTGGGATTCCAGGTGTGAAGCCCACCCAGGTACCCTTTCTCTTCTCCCCTCCTGGCCTCCTCGGACTCCTCTGAGGTGTCCTACTCTTTTTCCCTCCAGACTGTCCCATCCTCCCCACCCCCAAACGCAGTTCTCCCCTGCTGCCTTTCCCAGGCTCCCTCCCCAGCGGGTAATGAGCCTTAATCGCTGCCTCTGAGGGAGCTGATTGTAACAGCCTCGTTAGTGTCACCCCCTCCTCCCTGATCTGTCATGGCCACTTAGTGATAATAAATCCTTCCCAAATGCAGACCTTGGCAGGAGTCATGGATCTCATGGAGACTGCACCCCGTTTCCTGCGACCCAGGAGCGGGGGCCCATCATCTTCCTCCCTCAGACCCAGGATTCTGGGCCCTGACATCTGCTCACTCCCCACACCTGGGCCGAAACAGCCAGTTTTGGCTGCGCCTCTAAGAGAAACAGGAAGTCCTTGGGGAGGTCTCCACCCCAATTTAAGAACCGGTTTGGCCTCCATCTAGGGCCTCAGCCCAGAGCGAGGGGTTGTGTGTGACAACTGAATTATTTATGAATATATACGCCCTGGAAACCCAGGGGACTATTTCAGAGAGGTTAGTATGGAAATCGGACTGCAGCCACATCTCTTCCGCGGCTAGACTTGTAGAGGGGCATTTAGAGAGTCTGTGGCCCTAGGTTGGGGATGCTGAGACCACCCAGGGGCAATGGCAGAGAGGCACTGAGACACAGAGTTACTGAGAAAGGGGACAGTGAAGGAGAGACAGTGGAGAGACACGGGGAATCTGAGAGCCAGAGTCCTAAACACAGAGACACGGGGCAAAGAAGGGATTAACAGACGGCATGGAAGAGACAGAGGAGAGAGGAGCGTTGAACCGGGACACGGAGAGGCTGGGGAAAGCAACAGTGGGAGAAATGACAGGGGCTGAGAGAGACATGATGCAGAGAGGCAAAGGCTTCGAGGGAGAAAGTGAGCGAGAAGAGACAGCGGGACGAGAAACTAATGAGGGAGAGACCCGGCCAGAGACAGGGAGAGACAGAAAGAGGGGACACAGAAACACCCGAGAAGTGAAGACCAAAGGAAGATGAAGGGAAACGCAGAGCGGGGCAGCAGGGAGGCTGTTGCTCAGGCTGGGGCGGACAGGGCGCAGGACTCGCCCCCAGTCCCGCCAGCGAGGTGACGGCCACGCCCGGCCTGGAGAAGGGACCCGGCCACCGGCGCGGTTGAGCCACCGACGGAGCCGGCGGGAGAGGCCAGGGCGGGTGGGGCGGGGCCGGGCGGAGCGCGGAAGGGAGGGCGCGGGCGGACGGCGAGAAGGGGAAGGAAGCCGAGGTGCCGGGCGGGCGCGGGGCGCCGGCAGGAAGCGGGGAGGGGTGGCGGGGCGGGGGCCTCCGGAAAAACGCCCCAACTTCCTGCCCCGCCAGAGCCAGGAAGCGGGAGCCGGGACTCAGGGCCCGGGATCACCGAGCCCGACCTCGGGCGCCCTGCCGGTCACCTCCCCGCGCGGACAGCAGGTACGCCGGCCCTGGCCCCGCCCGGTCTCCCTCCCCTCTGCTGCTAGGGGAAGTGGGAGGAGAAGGAGGGAGGGTTGGGGCGCTTGCCCTCATCTGAGGGGCCTCAGTTTTCCCATCTGTCAAAAGGGGCAAAGAGGGGACAGCTAACACTTGCCAAGTGCCCAATACGGGGGGACGAGCGGTGCGAGGCTGGGGTCAAGGCTCCTAAACTGCTCAGTGGAGGACGGGTGATTGCTCCCATTGTACGGGTGGGAAAACCGAGACCTAGGGAGCGGAACCGACTTGTCCCAGTGAGCACTTCGTGAGACTGTTACAGATTTGAACTACCAGGTGTTGAGTGCCCTTCTCCAACTCCGCATGCTTTAGCCCACCTAAAAAGAAAAAAACGACAATAATAACAACACCCGTGGGCCATTGTAAAGGTGCAAGTTGCAAAGAGTTATTCCCTGAGAGATGGGTGAAGGGGAGAGAGCTGGAGACCTTCCCCCATGGTACAGATGGGAAGACTGAGGCCTGAGGAGAAGTCATTACTTCTTTGCAGGTTACACTGCTTGTCAGAGGGGAAAGTAGGATCAAATCCAAGAGTGTTGCGTTCCAGTTCCAGTGGAAGGGAGTGGGGGCGCGGAAGGAATTGATGTACGAGCATTGGAAATTCAGCTGGTCTTCCATTTGGGGAGGCAAATAGGGCAGGGAGCCCCAGTCCGAGGTGCGGGTGCTCAGCGCCCTAGCGGCTCGGATCTCAGATTGAGCTCAGGCGAGGGGTCGAGACTACCTGCACCTCTGGGCGGGGGGCGGAGCGCAGGAGAGGGACGGGGGCAGTAGAGATACGGAAACGCCGGCCCTCCAAGACAGGCCAGAGCGACCTTATCTGGCCAGCGTGGCGGAGTGGAGAGCTAGAGCGTCCGGCGAGAGGAGTAGAGTCGCCCAGGCAGAGACTGCTAGGTGCCGGGCTAGAGCGGCTGGCGGGAGGAGTGGAGCTTGTAGCAAAGGGTACCTCTGGGGCGGCTAGAGTGACTCGACGGCGGGGGTGGGGGGAGTCTGGAGCCGGCGCGCGGAGGCTTCGGTTCCGGCGGCTGCAGCGGCTTCTCTTCCTACCTGAAGCAGGTGAGGGACGCGGACCCTGACGGGCGTCAGACCCTAACTCTGCGCGTCCTCCCCGACATCCCCTTCTGTGCACATTGCCACGTCCCTGTAGGATTTAGGGCCATGTAGACCCGCCATGTCCATATAAGATTTGGGACTCTTGTAGACTTCCCCCACCCACCACGTTCCTTAAAGATTGCAAGGTGTTACAGACCCTCCAGGCTCCTGCTAGCCACCCCCCACCCCGCATTGGAGACCTACCTTCTTATAGACGTGGGGTCTTCATAGATCAATAAGAGCATCCCCTAGAGTCTGGGGCCCTGTAGACCTGGATCTCAGGACCCACTGCACACCCCTATAGAATTCTCCACCTCTGTTAAGGATCTACAGGTCCTGTGACTGGCTTCTTTCCCTATGGAATTATGATCCCGTATGACCCCCAGATCCTTTAGACCCACTACGTGTCAAATAGAATCTGAGGCCTTGCACATTCCAAGGCCTTCTTTAAGGTTCTCAGAGATTCTTGGAGACCCTGGATCATCAGCTCAATTATCTTGTAGACCCTGAGCTCTAGGTAGAACTCAGGTGCCCATGTAGTCCCCCATGTATGCTAGCTTACAACTCCCAGCTCTGTGGACTTTCCAACCCTTCCCCAACCCCCTGGATCCCCAGCCACACAATGCTCCCTTTGTTAGATCCCAGGCCTTGTTAGTTGCCTGTAAATCCATCTACCCTGTTAGAGCTTCACCTGTAATTCTTTAGGTGGGAGGCCTTCACCTCCTCATCTCCTAAATAGCCAACACTCCCTGCCCCTAACCTCTCTGAACCCCAGGTTTTGTAGAGCATCTGAGTCCAACTTGCACTCCAGTGATTACATGCCCCTGACTTTTCCTGGCATCATAACACCATAAGGAGACTTGATGTGTCTTAGAAGCTTTGGTTTAGATTTTAATTTCCAAAGGGTGGGATGGGGGTCACTCTGAAGCAATGCATTTAAGCAAGACTGCCTAGGTGTGAATCTTGGCTCTGTCTTTTATAATGAGTGCCTCAGTCTCCTCTATAAAATGGGGATAAGAATAACAGTGACATCTTGGGATCACTGACAGGATTAAATGAGTTAATACCTGTAAAACAGGAATGCTGGGCCTGGCACAGCACTAAGTGCACTTAAGGGTTAGCTGCTATTTCACATTATCATGATGAGGAATAAGGAGGTACTTGTCAAGGGCACAATGTGGGGCCTGGCACCAAGCATCTGGTCAGATAATATGTTTACCCCTCTCCTTTGTGCTTTTGGAATCTCCTTGCCTGAGTTGAACCTTTCCTTCCTTGAGTGAAATGAGTATGGACCTTTCATGTCCATGGTCATGTTTTCCAGCCCAGAAGTTGCAGCTGGTGGTGTGAGTCCCATCTCTCATAGGAATAAGAACAGTATGGGCTGCTCATGGTTGGGGAGGCTTTCCTGAGTTGATACATGAAAAATACTTAGAGCAATGCCTAGTACCCTGTATGTGCTATGTGAGTTTAGCTCTCATAATAAATTATTACTATTACTTTTCTGCCTTGGTTTGCACACTTATTAATGTAAATTTGTAACAATGCTCAAATCTGGAATTGCCCAAGCTTGGGTATTAGACAAATGTACTTTTTGGAAAATAATAAAAATTATGCTTGCTTGGGTGGACCCATAAAATGGCATTTGGACCCTCTAGAAAGCATCATTGTTTAATAGTCATGATCAAATCATTTACTGGGGAGCTAGGAAGGAGGCCCATGAAAGAGGGAGAGGGTGGGTCTCAGACAGCTATGGTTATAAATAGCTTAGGGCTGTGGGGACTCCCCCCATGGTCCACCACACCCCTCTTTCCACAGCTCCTTCCCACATGACACTGTCTCCATGGCATTAGTCAGACTAATTAAGGACACAGAAGATGTCAGTGGAAAGACTCAGGGAGAAGTGGAGATTCAAGGAGAGGCAGCAAGAGATGGGGAGAGAAGCGGGTGGAGAGAGATGAGAGACAGCACATGAGACCACGACCCAGAGGTGTGAGGATGGCAGCTGCCCAAACCAGATGTGGGAAGGCACAGAGATGGGGGAGAGAAGGAAAGGGGGGCATAGTCTCTGAGATGGGAGAGGAGGGGAGGATAGTCCATGGGAAAAATGAGACAGATCTGGAGGAAGGGAAGGAGATAAATGAGGAAACAGGGAGAAGAGAGGCTGAGACATGAGGCAGCTTTGAGGAGAGCCGGCTGGGGAAAGGAGGGGTGGTAAGAGGGACAGAGGGTGGAGGAAGACCCACAAGCCTGGGGATTGGATAGCTGAGGACCCTACCTTATTTTCTGGGACTGGAAGCCAGGAATGATATGAAGCTCCTGGGGGAGGGAAGAACTGGGTTTGGGGACTCCTGCCCTGAGGGAGGAGGGTTCAGGGTTTTATTTTCTTACATAGAGTTGGGGGTTGGGGGTTTACCATTGTGACTTCCTGTCACAGGAAGTGGGGCTGGTGGGTTCAGACGCAGCATCCTGCCCCAGGCCTGTCACAGACCAGAGGAGAGCCCCCCACACCCCAGATCTTTCCTTCCACCTCCCTGTAGCCTTCCCAACTCTGCTTGCCTCTAGGCCCTGCCCTGTCAGGAGCCAGCCCCCGCCCCCAGGTCCCTCTAACCCAAAAGTCCGGCCCCCAGTCCCCTCCTCCATCAGGGACCCAAAATTGCAGGCTCTCAAACACAGCCCTCTCTGGGACCAGGCCTCCTGAGCCTCCAGCCCCCGCCCCCCCAGGCTTGGTCCTAGGCTCCCGCCTCTGCTGGCCTCTGAAGGGCTCTTTGTGGCCACACAGAGGCCCCATTGAGCTGCGGAGGCCCGGATGGGGGGAGGCTGTTTACTCACCTTCACACCTGGGCCAGGAATCTGTGAGTAACTGCCCCTGCCTCCTCCACCCACTCCCTAACCACCACCCCTCCTCTTCCCCCAGCCCTGCGGAGCCCAGGGAGATGGAAGACGTCGCCCGAGGGGTGGTGAGTGGGGAGAGCCAGGGGTGAGAGCACTGGGGCTGTGAGGGGGGCCCTGTGGACTGAAGCCCCCCTCCCCTTTCACAGCCTCCAGGGCCCCCCAGGCCTGGCCTGGTGCCCATCAGCATCATCGGGGCTGAGGACGAGGATTTTGAGAATGAGCTGGAGACGGTGAGCAGGAGATGGGGTGGAAAAGCTTCCGTCCCAGGCTCAGCATCCTATCCTGTGTCCCCTCCCACCACAGGTCCAGTCCTCAGTCCTCAGATCCTGTCCCTGGCCCCCTCCCACAACCCATCTCTCATTCTCTCATCTTCTTGGCACCTCCTTCCTCATCTCACCCTTCCCATCCTCAGAGCCCCCATTACAGCATAAACTCCCACGCTTCTTATCCCTCAATCCCAGTTCTGATCACTGTTCCCTCCTTCCCCACCTTAGCATGGGTCCCCATTCCTTCTCGCCTAACTTCTGTCCTCATTGGCCACCAATACAGCCTTAAATTTCATTCATCCTCCCTGCCTACCTGCCCACCTGCCTCTGCTGTTATCCTTATAGCAGAGACACCATTATCATCCCCAAGTTCCCAGAACCTTCCCAGCTTGGATTCATCCCGAAGTGCCAGAGACTGGGTAGAATCAAGCCCAAGACCCGTCCTCTCCTCCCCATTGCATTCAACCCCATCCCCATCCCCATCCCCAGAACTCAGAGGAGCAAAACAGCCAGTTCCAGAGCCTGGAGCAGGTGAAGCGTCGCCCGGCCCACCTCATGGCCCTCCTGCAGCATGTGGCCCTGCAATTCGAGCCGGGACCCCTGGTGAGGGCAAGGCTGGGAAGGCACAGGGAAGGGTGAGGCTGGGATAGGCCACAGTCTTCAGATGATGAGCTGGGAACCTGATTCAGAAATAAGACAGCACGGTAGATGAGAGCCAGAGAGGCTACCGTGGGATGTAGACAAGATTGAAGGAGTCCGCTGTGAGGTGCCTGTGCAGGCTAAGAGAGTTCACACAGCAGGATCACACAGAGAGCACCAGAGAATCCAGCAGCCAGACAGAAACCACATCCCCTTCCTACCCCCATTTCATGCCTATAGCAATGCCACCCTTCAGTGACAGTGCCCTTCCATGGATGCTTCTCTGCAAAGTCTCAGCGGGTGGCATCAGTCAGTCATTCAGGTTGGTGCTTGGGAGAAAGCTGTCAGGCAGCCCAGCCTAGGTGTCCCTATAGCCCCTGTTCTAGAAACAAGAAAACTACCACAAGCAGCCCCTGAGGCAAACAGAACATAATTGTCGATCTAGAAACTTCCTGGATGAGCCAGAAGATATCTGGGAGAGGTGGATGTATAACCTTACTGAGTCCAGAAAACCCACCAGATGATACAGGAGGTAGAAGCCACAGTGCAGACACTGGGTCTGTGGGCCTGTGGACAGGGTTTCGTCCCCAAAACACCCAGTGCAGCCCAGCACCAGACAGGAGTGAGGGACAGCCCCGAGCATTGCACTCTTTATGGAAATGCACAGCAAATCCCTCCAGAGAACTAGGAGAATATTTGGGGGTACAGAAAGAAGGGCACGTCATCTGTGAGACAGGAGGCTATGTGTCCTGACACCAAGCTAACTTGGTGTCTAACTTGGTAGAAAATGAAGAAATTGACTAGGCACAATGACTTAGGCATGTAATCCTAGTACCTCAGGAGGCTGAGTTGGGACAATCCCTTGAGCCCAGGAGTTTGAGGTATGAGCTATGATGACCATACTGCACTATAGCCTGGGCAGCAGAATGGGACCTTGTCTCAAAAAAAAAAAAAAAAAAAAGAGGCCACGTGCAGTGGCTCATGCCTGTAATCCTAGCACCCTGGGAGGCCAAGGCAGGAGGATCACTTGAGCTTAGGAGTTTGAGACCAACCTGAGCAAGACTGGGAGTCTTCTCTACTAAAAATAGAAAAATCAGCCAGGCATTGTGGTAGGTGCTTGTAGTCCCTCCTGGGAGGTTGAGACAGGAGGCTAGCTTGAACCCAAGGATTTGAGGTTGCTGTGAACTAGGCTAATGCCACAGCACTCTAGCCTGGGCAACAGAATAAAACTGTTTCAAAAAAGAGAGAGAGAAAATGGGGAAATTGTCAGTATCTCTCCTGTCTGAATTCTTTCCTGGGCTTGGAGGCTCTGGCCCACTGGGCAAAGGGTCCCCCACTTGAGCCTTGGGGTTTCTAGAACAGAACTCCAGATCCTTGACCTCTGCTTAGGGACTGTGCTGAGTAGTGTGATCTTTTACAGATGTGTAAACTGAGGACTAGATTTTTTTTTTTTTGGCCAGGGCTGGGTTTGAACCCGCCACCTCCAGCATATGGGGCTGGCGCCCTACTCAGGCACCGCCCTAAACTGAGGACTAGGGACCCTCAGGGCTTGCCAGAGGTGACCAGACAGCCTCCAGCTTTTTGAGATTTATTTTCATGCTGCTCCCTCACCTCCTCAGCTTAGGGGAGTGGCTCCCTGGGCTGCTCCCTGTTGGGCACTCTATTTTGTGGGTTGGGAGAACAGATTTGCTGTACCCACATGAAGTGGAGAGAGTCTCTCCCTCATTGGAGTGAGTCCCAGCACACTAAGACTATGTCATTTACCAAGGGAGAGTCCCCAGGAGCCAGCACAAGTTGCAGTCCCCGCTGCATCGCCCAGCCCAGGGCTGGCACTTAGGCAGCCTGTGGAAATGCTTGATGAAGGGACGCGTGAGCCCCACTTGCACTCCTGTCTGTTTACTAAACCCTCACTGTGCTCTGGGTCATGTCTGGACACAGATGAGTCAACCTACCACCACCACCCCCTAAAGAAAAGCCCTCACGGTGCTCACTGCATTTCTAGGTAAAGGGGTATAGGGGAGACAGGCTGCCTGGATTTGAATCCCAGTGTTGCCACTTACTAGCTGGATGACCTTTAGCAAGTTTCTTGAACTGTCTTCTGATGAGTAAAAGGGAGGTAAGGACGGTGGCTGCGATTGCACAGGTTCATGCTGGTACGGTCTAGGATCAAGGTACACGCTAAGCCCTTGTTGCCCTGCTAAGGACACAGTTGTCCTCAATATAGGGAGGAGGCAGAGAACTGTATCACAGGATAGAAAAATCAGAAAATGCTCATGGTGGCCCCAGGGAGGCAGGGAGGTGAGGGCCTTGGGGTGGGCATGGAGATCAGGGAGTGCTCATCAAATGAGCATTTGAGTCCCACAGCCCTGGCCTGGCCAGGAGGCTGGGACACCCCATAGGCTTCAAAAAGAGAGTGTGGCTTGGGAAGGGATGCGGAAGACACTTGCCCTGTGTTGCCCCCAGCTCTGCTGCCTGCATGCAGATGTGCTGAGCTCCCTGGGCCCCAAGGAGGTCAAGAAGGCGTTCCTTGACTTCTGCCACAGCTTCCTGGATAAGACCGCGGTGAGAGACTTCATAAGTCCCCAGTGACCCACACTCTGCCTGGCCCTGAGAGCCACTGTGTGCCCCGGCGTCCGTCTGGCCAGGGGCAGCTTCCAGTCCAGGCCTTCCCCATCAGGCCTCCTGGGCTGCAGTCCACCTCTCCTTGTCCTCCCTCACTTTAGCCTCTCTCCTGGGCAGGTTCTGCGGGTGTCCGTCCCTCCTAGTGTGGCCTTTGAACTTGGTAAGGCGAGGAAAAGGGAACTAGGGTAGGGGAGAGGTCTTTCCCAGAAGGCACACAGGGGGATGGGGGGAGCAGGGGAGGCCACACTCCCCTGCTCTGCAAGGGTAGCTGAGGCTCATTCATTTCTTCTGCTCAGACTCATTCATTCCTTCTTGGCAGTGGCAGCCCAAGCAGGAGTGACCTTTGGAGTCCAAGGGTGGGTGGGGACCTTGGTCTAGGCAACTGGGGTGTTGGTCCTCAGGCTGCACATGTTCCTGCAGACCGCACACGGCCTGACCTCTTATCCGAGGATGTCCAGCGGCGGTTTGTGCAGGAGGTGGTGCAGAGCCAGCAGGCAGTCGTGGGCCGGCAGCTGGAGGACTTCCGCTCCAAGCGGCTCATGGGCATGACACCCTGGGAGCAGGAGCTGACCCAGCTGGAGGCCTGGGTTGGGCGGGACCGAGCCAGCTTCGAGGCCCGGGAGCGGCATGTGGCCGAGCGGCTGCTGACCCACCTGGAGGAGATGCAGTGAGTGGGCCAGCCCCTCCCCCGCCACTGGGGCACCCCCGCTGCCTCCGGCACATTTCATCTCTGGTGTGTGGGCTCACTCTTCAGCTCAGGGTTCCTTTCTTAGCATTTAGGGTGACTCTTCTCCCAGGCCTGGCATCTAGGTCCTCCTACTGTTTCCAGGTCTTATCTGTGGTCTGGTGCTTGGTCCCATCCTCCTAGACCAGATATCCTCCTGCTCGTAATGTTCCTTTCCAGCCGATTCTGGCTTCTGCCATCTCTCCCTCTCTACCTCTCCTCTCCCTGCCCATCCCAAGGGAGGGCAACCTCCAGACTAGGTGGCAAGGACCCCAGGCTTAGCAAGTTTGTCACCAACATCTTTCTTCTCCTTACAGACATACCATCTCTACCGATGAAGAAAAGAGGTGATGGAGAAGGGAGGATGGTGGGGAGAGGCATGTGAGCGCCTGTGTCTGAGGGAGAAGGGGGCTGGGGACCAGACTTCTGTGTCTGAGGGAGGGGGAGGCTGGGGACCAGACCCCTGTGTCTCAGGGAGGAGGAACTGGGGACCCTGGACCTCTGGGTCTTAGGCATTGAGCAACATCCTGAACCCTGTCTTTTTAATTTTTTTTTTTTAATGGAGACAGAGTCTCACTCAGTCGCCCTGGGGTTGAGTGTCCCGGCGTCATAACTCACAGCAAACTCAACCAACTCAACCTCTTGGGCTCAAGTGATTCTCTTGCTTCAGCCTCCCTAGTAGCTGGGACTACAGGCGTCTGCCATAACGCCCGGCTATTTTCTTTTTTAGAGACAGGGTCTCGCTCCTGCTCAGGCTGATCTCAAACCTGTGAACTCAAGCAATCCGCTCATTGGCCTCCCAGGGTGGTGGGATTACTGGCATGAGCCACTGACCCTGTCTTTTTAAATCTTTTTTCCTCAGGGACTCAACATAAAATAGTTGTGGGGTTAGCAAGGGAAGACTGGGTCTCTGCCTCTAGGGACAGTATATGTGCGCATTTGTGTGTCTGATGGGCCCTCACCAACCCCTCCCCACAGTGCTGCTGTGGTCAATGCCATCGGCCTGTACATGCGTCACCTTGGGGTGCGGACCAAGAGCGGGGACAAGAAGTCGGGAAGAAACTTCTTCCGGAAAAAGGTGCTTCCCTCGTTGCCTCAGTTCCCTCTGCGGAGACACACATATGTACACGCCCCCACCAAAAGAGCCTCCTAACTCTGGACACGTGGGGTCAAGTTCCACTTTGTTGGTGTCTCAGAAGTGCTCAGGTCCCTCTTCCCCCTCATCCTCCCATAGGTGATGGGGAATCGGCGGTCAGATGAACCTCCCAAGACCAAGAAAGGACTGAGCAGCATCCTGGACGCTGCCCGCTGGAACCGGGGAGAGCCCCAGGGTAAGGTGTCCTGGCCTCTGCCCTGCCCTGCCCTGTCCTGTTGTCCCAAGACCACAAGCCCCTCACTGTCCCATTCTCTTGTTTCAGCTCCAGATTTTCGACACCTCAAAAGCGAGGTTGATGGTAAAAGACTTGTAGCCAGAGCATCCAACCTGGGGGCCTAAAGGTGGAGGGGCTGGGGGGGTCTTAGACTCCTGGGTCTAAGGGAACAGGGGCTGGGGACCTGGACCCCTGGGTCTGAGGGAAAAGGAGGGGTCTGGGTGATGGGGAAGAGGGGTTGGGTACACAGCATCTTGGCCCTCCCAGGTGCCGTAGGTCAGACCTGCTGTTCGCTCATTTCCTTCTTTCTCCCATGCTATCTCCCCAGCTGAGAAGCCAGGCCTTACGGACCGGAAGGGAGTCCTGGGTATGCCCTCTCGGGACCGGAATCTCGGGCCTCCAGGGCAGGACAGCCCTGGAGTCTCTCTGCACCCTCTGTCCGGGGATAGCCCAGACCGGGAACCAGGTGAGAGTATAGGCGGGGGTTCACAAGGCAGGGCAGGAGTGGGCCAGGCCCCTGTGGCACCCCCAAGAAAGGAACTTTTCCCTGCTAGACATTCCCTTGCTTCTGGGCACCTACTCTTGGCCACTAAAATAACCTCCCCCTTCCCTTGGGGTGCCATTCCTGTGCTTCCCTCCCAAACCCCGCCCTCTCCTGGTGCCATGTCTCCCCTCAGCCCCCTTGGCCTCAGGTCTCAGAACCCTGTCTGAGCAGAAGGCCAGTCGCCCTCTGAGCTGCATTTCCACGTCCCCTTGGATGATGAGCCTGCTGGCCCCATCAGCCTCACCTCTCACAACCCTCAGGGCTACGTGGCTCTCAGCCCCTTGGAGCTCAAACAGCTGCTTGGCCAGGTCTGAGTTCAGATCCTGGCTCTTGTGTTTTCTTGTATTGTATCTGAGAGATTGCTCCCTTTTCTGAGTCTAAATTTCCTTATCTCTAAATGGGTTGTATCTAAAAGACCCAGCTGAGGGTCAAGGATGTGTAGGCATCCAGGCATCCCACCTGGTCCCTCGCCTCAGGATGGCTACTGTCTGGTTGGATGGGCAGGCTCAGGGGTCGCACCAGTGCTGTTGCCTCTTCACCTACCTGGCTCCCAGCTACCCATACTCATGTGTTCAGAGGGGTTTTTTTTTTTTTTTTCCTGCAGTTTTTGGCTGGGGCTGGGTTTGAACCTGCCACCTCTGGCATATAGGACCGGTGCCCTACTCACTAAGCCACAGGCAACGCCTCAGAGGGTTTTTTTTGTTTTTTTGTTTTTGAGTCTCATTTTGTCACCCTCAGTATAGTGCCATAGCATCATAGCTCACAGCAACCTCTAACTCTTGGGCTTAAGTGATTCTCTTGCCTCAGCTTTCCGATGAGCTGGGACTACAGGCACCTGCCACAACGCCTAGCTGTTTTAGAGACGGGGTCTCGCTGTAGCTCTGACTGGTCTCAAACTTGTGAGCTGGGGTGATCTGCCCACCTTGGCCTCCCAGAGTGCTAGGATTACAGACGTGAGCCACCACGCCTGGCCCAGAGGTCTTAACATCTGTCCCGCCTAGAAGTACAGAGCAGCCGCTGGCGTCTGCCAGGGACAGGGCAGCTACGACCCCCCTCCGTTCCATAGTAGAGGAAACTCAAGCCCTAGGTCTCATCATTGCAGGTGCCTCCCAGCCAGCTTTGCTCACCCCCTCCACCCTCATAGGTGCTGACACCCCCCTGGAGCTGGGGGACCCACCCCTGCAGGGCCCAACCAGCTTGGAGCCCCCAGCACCCCCAGAAAGCATCGAGGAGGGAGCAGAGACAGAGAGGTACCCAGGCCAGCGGAGGCTTACAGCCATGCAGGGCAGGGATGGGGTCTGCGCCCATGCTCCTCCTCTCCTGCTCTTCCTCATCTTCCCACTCCTCTTCCCTTCTTTTTCCTTCTCCCCCTTTTCTTTTCTCAGCTCCTTCCTTCTTCCTCCCTTTTATCTCTTCTCTCCCTTCTCCCCTTCCTCTCCCTCCATCCTCCTTTCCTCCCCCTCCTCCTCCTCTCCTGCTGGGTTTTCTTCCCCTCTGCTTCCACCTGCCCTCCACTTCCTTTCCCCTTCTCTGCCAGCTGAGCTGCCGCCTTGCTCCTGCCTCTCAGTGCCCTCCCTCAGTGCCCCACCCTCTGTGCTCCGCACCCGCACCCGGGGGCCCTGTCCCCCTTAGACTTGGGGGACAGGCTCTGCCCCCTGCCTGTCTTTGTGCTGCTGCTTTGGGGACCCTGTGGTGGGTGTGGAGAAGTGGGTCAGTCCATCTGGGTCTACTTCTGACCCTGTGCCCCTCTCTCCCCAGAAGGTGGAAGAGGTGGGTGCCTGGGCCCTGGGCAGAGGGGAGGGCTAGACCCTCCCCCATTTCTCCAGCCCCTCCCCTCCCCCATGGCCAGCCCCTCCCCTTCACCCCCAGTGAGGGCTAGGTGGGGACGTCACCCTCCCAGGTGAAGAGCTAAGTATGGAAATCTTTCCCTCTGTCTCCATCCCCCTGCCATAGGGAAGGGAGGGGGCTGGTCTTGTGTTCCACACTGGGTTCCCTTCCCCTTCCCCACCAAGCTTCAGTGTCCCTCCTGGGCCACCCCCAGCACCCCGAAAATCCTACTACTCCTCTGACTCCACTCTCTTCTGTTGCATGTGATCCCTGTCCTGGTCTCCCCTGTCTCTGTCCCTGTCCTGGTCTCTCCCCTGTCTCTGTCCCTGTCCTGGTCTCTCCCCTGTCTCTGTTCCTGTCCTGGTCTCTCCCCTGTCTCTGTCCCTGTCCTGGTCTCTCCCCTGTCTCTGTCCCTGTCTTGGTCTCTCCCCTGTCTCTTTCCCTTTCCCTGTCCTGGTCTCTCCCCTGTCTCTGTCCCTGTCCTGGTCTCTCCCCTGTCTCTGTCCCTGTCCTGGTCTCTCCTCATCTCTGTCCTTGTCTTGGTCTCTCCTTATCTCGGTTCCGGCCACTGCCTGACTCTGTCCTTGGCCTTGGGGTCCAGGCTATCAGGGCGTCTGGGGCGCTCAGAGAGCCTGCGGGTGAGTGACCGCCGCCGGCCTTCCCGGGGCAGCCTCGGGGCTAAGGGCCGGGGTGGGGGCCGCTCCAGAAGCGACGTGGACATGGACCCCAGCTCTGCCACGGCTGTGCTTGGCCCTGCCCGACGAGCCACGTAGGTCACTCCCCCCCTCCACCACCATCCACTGAGGAAACCTGGAGAGTCAGGGAGGGGGGTTGTTGCCAGAGTCACAGAGAAATGGGCATCAGACATGGAGGTCACTGAGAGCCACCTGCGGTCACTGGCCTTGGAGAAGGAGTGGGTGCTAGAGATTTGGGGACTGGTCTGCACCACAGGCCACCCTGAGGGCATCAAATGCTAAGGCCATGCAGAGGGGCTGAGCACTAAGGAATCAAAGGTTCCTTAAGGTGGGGCCTTAACAAGGTCTCTGCCCACAGCCCTGAGCCTGGAGACGAGGCCGAGCCGGGGCGGTCAGGACTAGAGCTGGAACCAGAAGAGCCTCCGGGCTGGCGGGAGCTCGTTCCCCCAGACACCCTGCACAGTCTGCCCAAGAGCCAGGTGAAGCGGCAGGAGGTCATCAGCGGTGAGTGCCACCCTGCCTGCCCTGCTGTTACCAAGGACACCATTCAGCTCTAGCAAAGGCAGAGGCCGATACAGAAAGATGTTCGTCTTGGTGTTATTTACCATGAGAAAGACTTGAAGGCAGTTCCAACCTATCCCAAGTTCAAATTGTTTCAGCAGAGAAAAATTTGTTACATAAATTTTAGGATGGCTGCTAGATCGGACACGAATGCAGCTGTCAATGTGACATTTCCAAGAACTTTTAGCAGTTCAGGATAACACTGGTTTGAAGAGCCAGAAACAGTATATGAAATTGTATTTCTGGTGTAAGCCTTTGTTTCCTTATTTGTGAAACGTGGGCACTATTAGTTCCCACCTTCAGAGATTGTCATGAAGATGACATGATTTGGGTGCAGTTTGGTGAGCACAGAAGAATCTCCATTAATGGGGTTGTTCTCAGTATGACCTTAATTGATTAGGGGGAAAAGATTCCCACCAGGAAAAGATTGGGAAAATGATCAGACTATTAGCAGTGTTTGCTTCTGGGTGGAGCGATGGTAAGTGTATCATTTTAGTCTTGATTTTTTTTTTTCTGTGCTTTCTAATTGTATGTGAGGGGAGAGCATTGGCAGAATTAGAATACTTTCGGAAGCTTGTTTGAACATTTATTCATAGGTTACTTAATAGAACATAACTCATTTAAAGTTACTTTTAGAAAGGTACTCATTGAGAATTTTTAGGGCAGTAGGTGAACACTTTTTTGGGTCACAAATCCCTCCAACGATATGATAAAAATATGAGTAGTGCTATTCTATAGAACTTTCTGGAATGATGGAAATTTGCTTTTATCTGCATGGTAACCACCAGCCACACATGGCTGGTGAGCACTTGACATGCAGTGAATACAACTGAGGACTGAATTTTAAATTTTCATTTTGTTTTAATTAATTAAAATGTAAAGAGCTGTACGTGGCTGGTGGCTACCACATTGGACAGCATAGCAATTTTTTTCTTCAGAAAAATATGCATAACACACAAAATTGTGCATTTAGTCTCAGGGGATTTCTGGGCCCCTGGACCTCATGCGTGCACCCTCTCTGGATCTGAGGCTGTCAGCCTGTGCAAAGAATCACTGCACCAGAACGGAGGCTGAGAAAATGGCTGGACAGTTAGTTAGACATCGAACACAGCTGCAAGCTTGCTAGGGCGGGGGCTTGGGGGGTGCTGCCCCACCAACTCGTCTGGTTTGCCCAGGACTTTCGATTTTTTTTTTTTTTTCTTGAGACAAAGTCTTACTCTGTCACCCTGGGTAAAGTGCCGTGACATCACAGCTCACAGCAACCTCAAACTGTTGGGCTCAAGCAATCCTCTTGCCAAAGCCTCCTGAGTAGCTGGGACTATTGGCACTGTCCACAATGCCCAGCTAATTTTTCTGTTTTTAGTAGAGACAGGGTCTCACTCTTGCTTAGGCTGATCTCTAACTCTGAGCTCCAGCAATCCCCTTGGCTTCCCAGAGTGTTAGGATTACAGGCATGAGCCACCGCGCCTGGCTGACTTTCCCAGTTTTATCACTAAAAGTCCTATGATAGATAAACTGGGACCATGGGTCTCCTGGCTGGCTGCCATGGCAAAAAGAGAAAGGCAGGGGGTCGAGGAGCCCTCAGTGGCTGCTTAAGGGAGCAAATGACTACCTAGAGAGAGCCCCTCCCAACCCCCTCCAACATCTAGGAAGTGTTCCCTCTTGCTTATGCCCCCAAACTGTCCCCATAGTCTGCACTGTCCCTCATGTGCTTTCTGCTTTGGTGGCCCTGCAGAGCTGCTGGTGACTGAGGCGGCCCACGTGCGCATGCTGCGGGTGCTCCATGACCTCTTCTACCAGCCCATGGCGGATGGGGGCTTCTTCTCCCAGGAGGAGCTACAGAACATCTTCCCCAGCTTGGATGAGCTCATCGAGGTGCATTGTGAGTGCAGGGCCGAGGCCCCTCTGTGCGCCCCACTGCGGTCTCCCTCCTTTGCGGCCTCTGCAGTAACCCTGCAGCCAGCATGCTCTCCCTGAGCAGCTGCATGGGCAGCCTCTGTTCCCACACTGGGGACAACCTGCCACGACCCCCAGCGCTCACACTTGGCAGAGACAGACGTGCCATCTAAGCACATGGGGGTGGGGGACAGGCTCACCGGCCCCAAGGATCAGACACAGATATACCTGCGACCTGGCCCCCATCACTCTCGACTACATCTCACACACCACCTTCCGGGCCCTAACAGAGCACCCCCTTTCCTCACTGCGCCTCACAGCCTTGTTCCTTGATCGCCTGATGAAGCGGAGACAGGACAGTGGCTACCTCATTGAAGAGATCGGGGATGTGCTGCTGGCCCGGGTGAGGGTGCCCAGCCGCCCCCTCCTCCTTGCCAGGGGCCCCGAGGGACCAGGTCCTGAGTTCTCCCTGCTTGAGTCCCAGGGCCTAGACCCCAAGCCTGTCCTTTTGCGCTGGGCTTCCATCCCCGTGTGGGGCTCTGTTTTTGCCCGTCCCTCCTGAGACACCTCCCGGCCTGAATCTCTCTGTAGTTTGATGGTGCTGAGGGCTCCTGGTTCCAGAAAATCTCCTCTCGCTTCTGCAGCCGCCAGTCGTTTGCCTTAGAGCAGCTCAAAGCCAAACAGCGCAAGGAGCCTCGATTCTGTGCCTTTGTGCAGGTGAGATGGGGGTTGTGGATCCTGGGAAGGAGGGGCCTGGGGACCTAGACTCCTAGGAGAGGGCTAGGCCAGCCCTGGTGAACCCGAGGCCTGGGCCATCTCAGCGCTGTTTCCCTCTCAGGAGGCTGAGAGCCGACCGCGGTGTCGCCGCCTGCAGCTAAAGGACATGATCCCCACGGAGATGCAGCGCCTGACCAAGTACCCCCTGCTCCTGCAGAGCATCGGGCACAACACAGGTACTGCCTGCCGAGCCAGACCCTCTCGGCCTTAGCTCTCCTCTCACTCACCTTGGGTGCCACACCAGGAGCCTCCAAGGTGAGGGCTCACTGGAGCCGGTCTCTCCTTGGCCCGCAGAAGAGCCCTCAGAACGAGAAAAAGTGGAGCGAGCTGCTGAGTGCTGCCGCGAAATCCTGCACCACGTCAACCAAGCCGTGCGTGACATGGAGGACCTGCTGGTGAGCCTCGGGGCGGTCGGAGCGGGGGCGAGGGGCATTGTGTGGGCAGGGAGCAGCCCTCCCTCTACTTGTCCAGAGGTCAGGCCTGACTCCTGTGTGTCCAGGGCTTGGCCTGGCCCTCAGCAACTTCCTCTCAGGGTCATTGGAGGTCAGGCCTGGCTCTCGGCATATCCCTCCAGGGGTCATTGTGGGTCAGTCCCAACACGGAGGGCTTGTCCCTGTAACACTGGTGTCTCTGCCCCAGCGTCTCAAGGATTATCAGCGGCGTCTAGATTTGTCCCACCTTCGGCAAAGCAGTGACCCCATGCTGAGCGAGTTCAAGGTGCACCCTGACTGCCTTCCCCTCCCTCCCTTCTGCCTACCTTGGCCCTGCTCCTCTGGGGATTCTTTGAAAGAGCCCCCAGCCCACCCTGCCCTCCATCTTGACCCCTGTGATCCCTCCCCACCATGATCATCCCCGCCCTCCCCACCTCTTGCCTGTGTGGGCCGTCACTGTCTCCTGTCCCCAGAACCTGGACATCACCAAGAAGAAGTTGGTCCACGAGGGCCCACTGACATGGCGGGTGACAAAGGACAAGGCTGTGGGTGAGAGCCAGGCTGGTAGCAGCAGGCAGGGAGTGGGGAGGGGGTGGCAGGGAGCCAAGCCGCATGGAGGGCAGTGTGTGAGCCCCTGACTCGTCCCCCCCACCCCCACCCGGCAGAGGTCCACGTGCTGCTACTGGACGACCTGCTGCTGCTGCTGCAGCGCCAGGATGAGCGGCTGCTGCTCAAGTCACACAGCCGGACGCTCACACCCACGCCCGATGGCAAGACCATGCTGCGGCCTGTGCTGCGGCTCACCTCCGCCATGACCCGCGAGGTGGCCACCGGTGAGCACGGCAGTTAGGCTTGTCTAAGCAGAGCTGCCCCATGAGCGGGAAGTAGAACCCTCTAGAGAGCAGGGAGCAGGCATTCTGAGGAAGGGGATGCTGTGAACGGGGTGGCCTTATGCCTGAGGTAGTGTGGGCAGGGCTGAGTTGAGTGGGTTTCCTGAGTGAGGGGGAACCTGTCCCAGGGGTTTCCACAGAGGCTGCTGCTCTGATCCTGCTTGGGAAGGGAAAGGAGCCCAGAGAGGAGGTATTGAGATTTGCAAACATGCTGCCTAGGACAGACCTGCCTAGGAGGTCCACCAGGGCCACAGATGCTGGGAGTGGCTTTGTGGTAGGAGTAGCTAGAGGCTTTGTTGCCTGATTCTATAAGGGGTGTGAGAGGGAGGATTCAGGAGGGGGCCCTGGATGCTTATTAGCAGGACATTGAGGGGTGAATTGAGTCATGGGAGCCCTGAGGGTGCCACCTCCAAGATTGGGGGGCTTTCCCAGCCTCCAGCCTGTGCTCTGGGAGGGGCTCACACTGGCAGGGCCCTGGCTCTGAGCCCCATCTCCTCTCCTCACCTCCCGCAGATCACAAGGCCTTTTACGTCATTTTTACCTGGGACCAGGAGGCCCAGATTTATGAGCTGGTGGCACAGACTGTGTCGGAGCGAAAGAAGTGAGGAAGGTTTGGGTTCTGAGCATGGGTGGGGAGGCCCAGGCCTCTGGGCTCCCAGAGACAGTGAGTGGCTGTGGGGGTCCTGGCACAGGACCTGGGGTACTAACTGCCCAGGGGCTTGGCCTATCTCCCCAGCTGGTGTGCCCTTATCACTGAGACCGCCGGATCCCTAAAGGTTCCTGCCCCTGCCTCCCGCCCTAAGCCCCAGCCCCGGCACAGCCCTAGCAGGTGAGGGGGGCCAGGGAGGGAGCTGGAGTTACAGGAGGTTAGGAGGCAGAGCTGGCTATCCTGTGCATCACTGGAACCCAAGCCCCAACTCTGTGTGTGTGTGTGCACATGTGTGCCAATCTCGCCATAGCCCTTTCTGTCTCCTATCTCCGGGCCTCTCTGTCCTGTCTGCAGACCTCCCCACCTGCAGCTTTCTGTCTCCCTGTCCCTGCTGCCCTCTGGGGCCAGGGGTGTGGGGTCACCTAGCACTTCTTCTTCTCAGCACCCGAGAACCCCTCCTCAGCAGCTCTGAGAACGGCAATGGTGGCCGAGAGATGCCTCCAGCTGATGGTGAGGCCAGCAGGCGGGGGGGAGGGGCTGGCTGGGGGTGTCCCAGGTAATGAGAGGTGTCTGTCAGAAGCCCCACAGAATCCGAACACCCTCCCTGTTCCCCCACCCAGCCCGGACAGAGAGAATCCTCAATGACCTCCTGCCCTTCTGCAGACCAGGCCCTGAGGGCCAGCTTGCTGCCACGGCCCTTCGGAAAGGTAGCCACCAGCTCTGCCCTCTCCTGAACAGCCACCAGCCTAAACTGAGTCTGTTTCAACTAGAGCAAGCCTCTGCCTTTCAAATTTCCATAGGCCCAGCTGTCAGAAAACAAGTGCACCTTGCCCACCCAGCTTACACCACCGTCTCTGGTGGCCTCATGTCTCTCTTTCTTGACACTAAATTCATCCTCTTCCTGGACACATCTCCATCCTTAAGGCCTTCCTGCCCCTGTCCTAATCCTAACTCCATCTCTGCACCCCTTTTGAATCTCCTAATCCCATTTGCTCAGCTTTCCCTGGCACCCACCCTCAACTCCAGCCCTTGGGCCTCACCCACCTGGCCTATCCTCTTTGGAATTGCCCTTCTGAACCTCAGCCCAAACCCCTGCCCCCCTGACTCCACCCCTTTGTCTGGGCCAGTGCTGTCCCTGAAGCAGCTCCTGTTGCCTGCGGAGGAAGACAGTGGGGCAGGGCCTCCCCGAGACAGGGATGGGGTCCCAGGGGGCAGCCCCCTGAGCCCAGCGCAGACCCAGGAGATCCAGGAGAACCTGCTCAGCCTGGAGGAGATCATAAAGCAGCTGGAGGTGGGGCAGGGCACGGGGGACCCTGAGCGGGCTGGGGAAGGAAGGGGCCCCCCTCACTAGTAACCCCCCCAGGAGTTGGAGGAGGAATTCTGCCGCCTGCGACCCCTCCTGTCTCAGCTCGGGGGGAACCCTGTCACCAATCCTGGCTGCACCTGAGGCCTCTGTCCAGGCAGGTGAGTGGGGGACCTGGGGGTGGGCGCTGCCCTGAGAGAAGGGGCCAGAGAGGGCGCTGCAGCCCCACTGTCTCTCCCTCCATCTTTGTCTTTCTAAATCTCCCTGTTCTACCTCCTTTCACCTCTGCCCACCTTCCTTTCTCTCTCCTTGCTCCCTGTTTCCCCCTTTCCATCTCTCCCTGTCTCCCTTCTCCTATGTGCTACAGGCCTTTTGCAAGGAGAGGAATGGGGAGAGGATGTGTGGGGGACCACCCCCCACCCACACAGCTGCCGAAGCATCTCATACCCCGAGGGCCTGAAGAGAGGGAGCCCACTGCTTAGGTCATGCCTGGGAGGGGCCCAGCTAGGGTCACATGTCCCCATTGGCATTCCCATTGGCCTCGGTCTTCTCTCCCTCCTGCTTCTGCTTGGGGGAGGACTCAGGGCTTCATTCTGGGGTGGGCACCACAGCGACCCCCAGGTCCCGGGCTATCTCAGTATTGCTTGTGGGGGCCACCCCTCCGCCCCCATCCCCAAGTGCCTTTGCTGTGTTTTTATACCCTGAATTGGAGGTTTATTTTTTAATATATATTATCTAAAGAGAGGTCTGTGTTTGTGAGGGTAGGGTGGGCCCTGGTGTGGTTCTGGAACCCTCCGGGACTGGCATCGACATCCCAGTCTGCCCAGCACGTTGCCTTTGTGCCTCTTGCCTTTGTCCGTTTCTCATTCATTCATTCCTCAGTTACTCCCCAGGCACATCCACCCCCTCCCTCCCAACTCCTACCCTCAAAGCCCCATGGTTGACGCTGGGTGCCCCTTGTCTCACTCTGTTCTTTTATTTTTGTAGTAAACTCTGAAGGTGGCTGTTGGGGTCATGGGGAACTGTTGGGGGGGCCCTCCTGGGCAGAGGCCGGGGGCGGGGTTATTGCTCTGAGCTCCCTGTCCCCAGGGGGGCCTGTATGGGAGGGTGTCAGGACTAGGGCTGGCACAGGGGGTTGCAGACACAGCCGCACAAACACGCAGGTCACAGCACAGGGGTGGGTGGGCGGAGGCTGGGCATCATATTGCACTTAGGGAGTGGGGCCAGGCAGGGACCCCCTCAAACTGCAGCCTGGGGAGGAGTCTGGAGGCCATCATGTTCCCTCCCCTTGCTGTGGAGGAGGAGATGAGACCTCTACTTTAGGGGTGGGGAAGAAGGAGCCTAGGGCAGTGACTTGCGGCCCCTGGAATGGTGCCAAGGGTAGTCATGGGCCTTGGACAGCACATTGAGGGCAGATAGGCAGCTGCCCTGGGCCCCACCTCTGCAGAATCCATCACCCCATGCCTGTTCAACTGCCAGTCCCCCCTTTGCCCACCTTGGCCTTGGGGGGCACAGGGAGACCCTCATCAACCTCGCTGTCAGAGCTGCAGCCGCTGACATCGGTGATCTCCAGCTCTGAGTCGCTGTCCTCCTTCCCACCCAGCGCAGCCTCGGGACCCCCAGCCCCAGGCAGCGCCAAGCGGGGGGCTGCTACCAGGCCCGACGGACGCTCAGGGCCCAGACCTTCCCCTGCTGCAGCCAGCAGGGGTGTAGCTGTGGGGCTTCCCCCTGCCCCTGCTGAGGGCAGGTGACCCAGGGAGTTGACAAGAGGGTTGGGGTAGAAGTGTGGGGGGTAGAGAGAGGGGGGCAGCTTGGGGAAGGGGCCTGTGAGGTATGGGTTAAAGTTCCAGGGGTACTCAGGGAAGGCGCGGCCATAAGGACCCAGCAGGCCAGGGGGCTTGGTGTAGCCGGTGGCACCTGGTGGGGCACAGGGGTAGGTCAGGCTGGGCCCTTCCAGCAGCTAGTAAGTAGATGCCACATGCCACATCCCACCCCTTCCTACCCACTGGCATCTTACCACCTTCACATGCCTCCCCCAACCCCATCTTCCCCACTCCATCTCCTTATTCCTTTAACATCCCTGAATACCCTCTTCCCAGCTTACCCCCCATCCTCTCCTGCTTCACATCCTCTGGCTTTTTTTTTTTTTTTTTTAACAGAATCTCACTTTGTTGCCCTTGGTAGAGTGCTGTGGCATCACAGCTCACAGCAACCACCAACTCTTGAACTTAAGTGATTCTCTTGCCTCAGCCTCCCAAGTAGCTGGGACTACAGGCACCTGCAACAACACCTGGCTATTTTTTTGTAGCAGTGGTTTAGCTAGCCTGGGCCGGGTTCGAACCCGCCACCCTCCGTGTATGTGGCTGGCGCCGTAACCACTGTGCTATGGGCGCCAAGCCCATCCTCTGGCTTTAAAAGACATGCAGGCACACCAGCCTCACCCTGGGGTCCCCTCCATCCTGTCTGTCCTCCAGTCTCCCATCCTCTTCCCTAAGACAAAAGCAGTATCCCCCCTGCTCAGCACCCCTGAGCCCCCCAGGCTCTTACCAGAGCCCAGGAATGGGAAAGGGCTGTCCAGACGCAGTTTGTCCGTCTCAGGGGAAAACAGGGGCGTCCGGGCCCCTGGCTCTCCCAGGCGTGGGGTGGAGAACAGCGTCTGCAGGGTCTGGAGAGGGAGGTGGGAAGGTTCAGATTGACTGCCCCCTTCAGGGTTCGTGGCTTGGGAGATACCCCAATCACCCCAGTTCCAGAATCCTAGACTCAAACTCACCTCAGGGGTGAGGGGAGGAGCATCTGGCCCAGGGCTCCCTCCAAAAGGACTAGGGGTCAGCAAGAGTGGGGAGCCAGTGGCAGCTGCCGCCACATCCAGTAGGGGGTAATTGACGAGCACAACTTTGCTGAAGTTGAACTTGTAAGTGAACCTCTTCCCTTTGGTCTTGTGAAGAATCCGCTTGTTGTAGTAGTAACTGTGGGGAGAGGGGTACAGTGCTGGGGTCACCTAAGGAGGGAAAAAAGGGGCCTTGGGCAGGGTCTTGGGCTTTATAACTTGTGCTCTGTACCTGGCACAGTGCCCAGGGCATAGCAATTTAGGGAAACTGAGGTTCACAGAAGTCCCTTAACCAAGGTCACAGGGCAAAGAAAGGGTAAGGCAGGAGCTGGGCTTCCCCCAGCGTGTGACTCCAAAGCCTGGGGCTCAGGTCCTTCTTGCCTGTCTATTCTGCTCAGAATTAATCACTGTATCTGCGCATGCAGAGCCCTGCACCTTGGGATCCAACTGGACTGTGTCCCAGGATGTGGAAGGAAAGCCCCAGGGAGGCAGGCATCATGGGGACAGAGAGGGGCAGAGGAGGCAAAGAGGGAGTCCGGGCCCCCAGCCCTCCTCACCGCAGGGCCCGGCTCAGCTTGTCGTAGTTCATGTGGGGCTTGCACTTGCGGATGCCCCAGAGCCGGGCCACCTCGTCGGGGTCCTTGATGACGAATTCCCCGTAGTCCCCCTGCCAGGCGATGACACCCTGGTATTCTTCCTTCTGTAGCAGCTCCAGGATGAAGTGCCACAGCTGGATCTGCCTCGACCCAGGGGATGACTCTGGCTTGTAGGCCCAGTCTGGGAAGGCAAACCCTGGGGGCAGGAGGCAGGGAGTGGACCCAGGTCAGGATGCCAAGTGCTGGGCTCTGGGTGCTCCTTGACTTAGGAACCGGGAGGCATCCAGTCCTCCCTGACTCTGGGTCTGACGAGTAGCCACACAGCCTCCGGGGCATCTTTAGGGATCTGGCGTCCACTCTCTAAAACTCCCCTGGTGTCTAGTTCCCAAATTGCCCAAATGGTGGGAGAGAACTCAGTCCTGCAGGGACCCTGGGTTGGCACTTTGAGCCTGATCCCCTCCCGTGGCTCAGCTCTCCCAAGCATAGCATTGGGGGTGGCAGCTGAGGAGGACCAGTTGTCTCAGGCCCTCCCTTCACTTCCCAAGGTGTTCCCCTGCACCCTTGTGGTGGGGAGGAGCCATGAGGGGAGGGCATTGGCCCTTCTCCCCCTCCCCTGCCCCAGATCCTCTGAACCTAGAACCACCACCCTCCAGCTCTTGCCTCCATCCCCAAAGCCCACCACAGACCTGACACTGGCACATCCAGGCTGGACCTGTATGCACATCTATGTCTGCACCTGCCCGTGTATTTGTACCTTTCATGACCCTCCCTGTATCCATGTTTATGTCCATCTGAGAGCCATCCAGACGGGGTGTGTGTGTGCACACTCTCATGGATGCCCAAAGAAGACAATGTGTCACATAGACGTCTGTTCACCTGCCAGACACACTCAGCCACACCACGGAGCACAGACATGCCAGAGTGCCACACACCAGACACAGGCTGCCCAAGACATGCGGTCATATTACCTCAACATGCATTGCACACCCGTCATAACACACGCAATTACACATCTTGGCCCCTCAGAACTAGGACCCTCCATCTGACAAAAGACGTGTGCAGGACCCCAAAGGCCCAGGTCACACAGCATCCCGGACACAGCAAATGCACCACCAACACATTCCTATCCTCAGATACACAGCCTGACTACCACACACAGGGTGATAGCAGAGCATCCTCCCAACCCACATGCAGGCACACATGTGTCAATACTCTGCCACTCTGCAGCACACTTCATCACGCTCTGGGTACCCTGTGTCCCGCTGTCCACAAACACAGGAGCTGGGTGCAAGGGGGCATCTTGCCAAGCCCTTAATCTCACCTCCCAGAAGGCCCCAGCCCTGAGTCCAGCTTCTGTGCTCACTCCCATGCTGCATCTTCTGTCCCCTACCCCTCCTCAGAGCCCCCAGACTGAGGCATGAAAACAGAAGGCAGAATTAGTCTCTGAAAAGCCGTGAGCAGTGCAAGAAAGGGGAGGCTGCGGGTTGGGATGGAGGACCAACCTGGGCTGGGAGACCAGGGACCCTGTATCCACTCACTGTGTGGTCACAGGGCAGGTCCTCACCCTCACTGGCTTAGAATTTCAGAGGCGAGAAGCCAAGAGGAACAGCAGTGCCTTGCCTTGTGCTTGGGTGTGCATAAAAGTGGGAACCTCCCCGCCTGCATGCTGGGCAATGCCAGGCAGTTTCCTCCCCGAGGGAGAATTTTTATCTCATTTCTTTTTGGGAGTCTTCCTTAGATGCCAGGGCTCAAGGAAGACCAAGTTGTGGCCCACCCTACACCCAGAATGCTTCCACTGGGGAAGTGACTATCACAGGCACACACACATGACCCTAAGAAGACAATGCAAAACCCACTGGGAAACACCACTTGTCCGGAATACACGTCCTTAAATATGTGGCACCTACTGAGACAGACACACAGTGAGCCAGGACTCAGCCTGGCAGGCAGACACACATTGTGACAGCCTGGTGCCCAATATACACACTGACCATGAGCTGAAATCCAGACAGGTTCAGGGATGCATCCCCAGACACAGCCCCAAATACACCCAAGACATCCACTTGGAATGCACCACACCACAGATCTGCAAGAAACAGGCAAAGCCTCTTCACCCCACTGGGGCAGGAGCACACTTGGGGAGCTGACAGATCCCCCCAATGGTAAAATATGGACATGCCCAGCCCAGAGACACTCAGGTAGCCTCATGTCACACCAACTCACACAAAGGCACTGCAGACACACATTCCCAGTGTGACCCCTTTGAGAAACACTGAAGTGACAGGGACATACGGAAAGGAGAGCTCAAATAAGCAGGCACAGAGTCTCAGTCTCTCTGCCCACCACACACACATGCTGCACATGTCCTGAGTTCAATGCATGTCGGAGCCACCTCACTGTCCACACCCCCAGTTCTGAGCCTCTACGTCTGAGCAAGAGCAAGCTGAGCAAGCTGCACTCTCTCCCGTGGCTCAGATCGGGCTGGCTGGGTCACGACCCCTGCCTGGGTCGTACTGTACCCTCTGTCCAGCCAGCCAACCATCCACACCTAGCCTCGTGCCCCCTCCAGCCCATCCTAGGTCTCCCTGCCCGCAGGTCCCAGTGGGAGCAGGTAGAGACCGGAGTCCTCGCCCCTCCCTGCCCTCCGTGTGTGCCCACCCTCAGAAAGACCTGCAGGTCCCAGCAGGCAGGCAGCAGGGCGATCTGGCTGTGAAGTTTTGAGCCAAGTTTTTTCATGAAGCGGTTTGATTCAGGAGACACCGACTGAGGCCAGAGTCGGGGGAGGTGAGCCACATGGAGATACAGAGAGAAGGGTGGGGGCTCTGGGGGTGGGGAGTAAGGGTTGGGGAGGTCTGGGCCAGTTACCAGGGGTCCAGAGAGCCGGCAAGGCAGGCGGGGCGAAGAGAAGGTCGGAGACACAGCTACAGTCCATGGCGGCACCAGCCCTGCAGAGGCCCGGACAGACACGGGGACAGGGCAGGCAGGAAAGACAGACAAAGGTCAGCCAGCAGGGGGGCTCCCAGGGTTTCCCCCTCTCCCAGGTGCCCCCCAGCCTGACACCCTTGCCCTCTTCTCCACATCCCTCCTGGCTGTCGGTCTGCTGGTCCTTGCCAGTCCCGCCGGTCGGTAGGCGATCCCAGCCTGAGCCACCGTTGCTCCCCTGCTCCCCGCCCAGCCTCTCCTCCCAGCAGCCTCCCCCTTACTCAGAGCCTCAATCACTAACCACGCCGCCCCCAGCCTCCCCCCTCTCCTGCCGCTCGCTCACTCACACTTGCTGGCTCTGGAGCCCGCCTGCCCGCCCGCCCCGCACCGCACCATCTCTGCTGCTGTCTCTTCCCTGACCTCTCTGGTCGGAAGCTGTCCCAGAGTCTCTGGGTCTCCCTCTGTCTCTCTCTGGCTGCCAAGATTTGTCTCCCTCCCCCCGAAACTCACCCCCATGCCCACCCTGCCCTGGCTGACCCCCAGGCTGGCTCTTCCAGCTCCGCGCAGCCCCACTCTCTTCTGAGGGCTCAGACCGAACAGCAGCCCAGTGCAGGCTTGGGGACAGCCCCTCCTCTGCCCCTGCCCCCCCTACCCTGAAGGACAGCCCCAGCACCTGAGTGCTCCGACAGATGCCCCCCAACCTGCTGATGAAGACCTCTGCCACTTGGATATGTCTGTCAGACACTCTTTCCCCTTGGACATGTCTCTTCCCTCTGACAGTACTCCCCTCAGACACCCCTTCTTCCCTCAGACAGGCAGAACCTGCAATCCTAAAATATATGATCCCCCAGCACCTCCTGCTGTATCCCTCACCCTACCCTCCTCAGCCTGGCTGCCTCACCCTCACAGACACCCCTTCCCCTTAGATATGTCTCCCCCTCAGACCCACCTCCTCCCTCAGACCCCCATCTTCAGTATACCTTATGCCCCTAAGGTGCTCCACTCCTCATCCTCCCCCCTCTGACGTCCACCCCCACACCCAGTGCAGACTCGGGACCCTCCGTCACCCTTTAGGCTACCCTTAGATACTCAGCCCCTCACAGGCCACCCTCCCAGATCCCATCGCTCTAGCACTTTCCTCAGACTCCCTCTTTCAGACTGCCCTGCAGACACGCGCCCCCTTATACCTTTCCTCTCAGACCAGCTCCCTACAGGTGCCACACCCCCTCACAGCTCCCATCCTAGGAGCACAGTTTATCACATCCATCCCTGGGACACTGGACAACACTTGTCAGGTACCCACGTCCCGGCAGACACCCAGGCATCCTCCCCCACGCCCCCCAGCTTCATCTCTGCCCCTGGGGTCTCCCTTTCTCCAGGCGCCCTCTCTTCCCACCGGCCGGCCGTCGCCTCCCAGTCTCTGCGTGTCCTTGGTCTCTCCTCCCTTCCCTGTTGCCTCACCACCCGTCTTCTCTCTCCTTCACCTGGGGGGGGTCTCCCCCTTTGGGCCTCCTTCCACCTCTCCCCTGCTTTCCCTCTCCCTCCCTCTGTCACTCCAGTCCCTTCCCAGTCTTGGTCGCCCACCCCCACCTCTTTTCCCAGGGTCTCTCCCCGGCCCCTCTCCTGTTTCTCCCTCCCCTGTCTCCCGTCTCTGCTGTTTCTCCGTCTCTCCCACCTCTGCCCCACGTCCCGTCTCGTTTCTCCCAACCGCTCCCCACCTCCCTCCCGCTCTCCTCTCCGGGCCCCTCCTTCCTCCCCCGCCCCCACCCCCCGTTGGCCCCTCTCATTTCCGTGTTGGTTTTGATTTCTCTTCCCGACGCTTTCAACTCCCCGCCGCCTCCTCCGGACACGTTATAACGAGGAGCCGTGGGATCGGCGCTCCGGGCCCTGCTCCCACGCTCCCCCCGCTGTCTCTCACACGCGTCTCTGCCATCTCCATGTCTCTGCTGCCACTTCTTCCATCTCTGTGCCCAGCCCTGTCCTGGGTCAGGCCCCATGGAGACTGGGCCCCCAACCTTTCCAGCTGTGTCCCCCCCTGCCCTGCCCCACTCGCCGGCACCCGCCAGCTTCTGCCCCACGTCTCTCTGTCTCTCTGTGCCCATGTCTCTGGGTCTCCACGTGGCTCTGATTTTATGTCTAAGGTCCCACATCCTCCTCCTCCCCACGTCCCTATCCCAAGTCTGTCTCTGTCTCCACACCCATCCCTGTGTCTCTGTCTCTGTGTCTCCATCTCCATGTCTCTGTTTCCGTGTCAGTGTTGGTCTCTTGGGACCCCTTTGATCTTGCCCTGCCCCTGGCACCCCCCTGGCCCCATTGATCGATGATCGACCGGCAGCAGAGGAAGTGGGGCCTTCGGGCCTGGGGCTGCAGGGCCCGGCCGGGGCCTGGTAGGCTGGCAGGACAGATGGACAGACGGACTGATGGCCCGGGCCCCAGTGGCTGCAGAGGGGGAGCAGCGCAGCCCCTGCCCCTCCCCACCGCTGGCCTGCACGCGCGGTGCGGATGGGGACTCCGGGCAAGCTTTAATTTTTAATTTTATTTTGCTTCCTCCACCCCCCTCTGCCCCCCATCTCCACCGCCCGCAGCCACGGCACTGAGTGTGTGTGAGCATGTGAGTGAAGCAGTGTGGAGGGCGCTGGGCAGCGAGAGGCCGCCTCCTGCTCTCCCTGCCAAGCACAACCACAAGGACTGCACCAGCCCTGGCACGCACACCACCACGTACGTACCATCCAGTGCACACCTCACAGATACACACATCTCAGAGATGCCTGCGTCAAAGTCACACACACCAATACTGTCCCACAACACACATCTTACAGCTCCCTGTGTCAAAGTCACACACACCAGCACTGTCTATCACACATGTAGCCACCTTCACTCAGAGACGCACACAGTTCTACAGATACACACACAAGACACACACCAATTCAACCCCTCACAGAAACAAAGACACACAACCACCAGTCTTAGACACACTATATAAACACGCAGTCACACACCAAGGCTCACAAATACAGAGATCTATGGCTCACACACACACACATGCTAAGACAACATCACACAGAGACACACCTGGACACACAGCAGCACAGCCAAGTGAGTGACATCAAAGCACACAGACTCACACAAGCACCTGGGACCCTCGAGTGAGTGCACCTGTGCTTAGGTGCCCACAGCAGCACCCACCTACATGGTAGACTGCAAGCACCCGTGGCCGCTCTGTCTCACACACACACACACAGCACAGAGCCTGCACAGCAGCTCCCAGAGGCACACTCGGACACACTCAGACGAGACATACTCCAGGCTTAGTTGGGGCGGGGTGGGCACTCAGAGCTAACCCTATTCCAGGGTTCCTGCTATTCCTGCTGCCATCTGCCTGCCTGTCCCTCCGTCCTTCTGTGGACTTCTCCTGCTTGTGTGTGCATGTGTGAAATGTGCACTTGTCTGAGACCCACTAACATGACTGTCTCTCCCAACACAGGTCTGCGGGTGTCTCCCAGAGCCCCTCTGGGTGTCGGCGCCTCTGTCTCTCCCACTGAGGGTCTTTGTTGCTCATCTCTCTATCTGCCTCCATCTCTAAATATCTGCATCTCTGAGTGTCTCTGTCTCCTTCTATCTCTGTCTCTGGGCCTCTCTGTCTGTCTCTCTGCCTCCTCACCCCGCCACCACCCCGGACCCCCAGGCTGGGGTTTAACCAGTTGTTTTGATTTCTCTAAGCTGCACAGCAGCCTCGGGAGCTGCCTCGGGCCTCGCACCCCCCCCCAGCCCCTTCATCCCTCACCCAGGCCCCCCCATCCCCACCTCCCCTTAACACAATCTGCACAAGTGGAATGAAAATTGATTTTTTTTTTAAATTTCATATCTTCTCCAGGGCTCTGTCTAAAGAGGAGAGAGAGGCGGCCCAAGACCCTTCTCCCACCACCACCCCCGCAAGCACACACCGTGCCCTGACTGTACCCGCCACGGCCACACATCCAGACACAATCTGGGGACACACCCCTCCCTATGCCACAGTACAGACCCACAGCAACACCCACCGGTGGGTGTGAACACACCAGGCACACTCCGGGCACAGGCCTGCTGCCGCCCACTTGCCTCCACCTGTACCAGGATGAGCCCCCCCGCCCCATAGAGCCTCGCATTCTACATGTGTGTTCACACCCCTGTCTATCCAGACATGGCCGCGGCCACATGCACATAGAGCCAGGCTCAGGGACTGGCCCACCATAGGCACTGAGGATACCCTGTGGCTGTCATGGGGAGGACAGGGCCAGGGGGTGACAAGGGCTTTCCTATATGGACATGCTCCCCTCACCCCCAGCACTATCCCCCACATCAACCAAAGGCCCAGGCCTGACCCTGGGTGGAGGTGTTTCTGTGCCTGGGACATATACACACACCATCCCACAAACACACCACACCACAAACTCCACACACATACCACACACACCACACCACACCACACATCACACCACATCACACACATACCATATCACACACACCACACCACACACTTACCACATACGTCGCTCACACATCACACCACATACATATACCGCACACGTCACACTGCACACATTGCACCACACAAGTCATACCACACACATCACACACACATACCACACCACACTCATCACACACATCACACACACACCACAGACATCACACATACACCATACTCCATCACATGCCCATCACACCACACCATGATAACACATCATACCACGCACCACATACATCATACCACATACATCACACACCACACCATACAAGTCATACACACACCATATCACACTGTACACATCATAGCACCACGCACATCCCATAGACACACCACACATACCACATACAAGCATACCACACACATCTCATGCACACCCCACATATACACACCACACACACACCATATACCACGTATACACATGCCAAACCACACATGCAGCATACACACACACCACACCATACCCATCACACACACCACACACATTACGCATCTCACAGAGATGCCACGTACACATGCCACGTGCACGCCACGTACACACACCCAGATACACCTTACTACTTTTCTCAGTGTCACATAGTGTCTTCCCCGCATGAGCACACAAAACAAAGGGACAAAAACACAGTCACCCATACCACACAGACAAGGCGAGCATATACAGCAGCATACAGAATGACACTAGACGTACACCACTGTTCACACATCACCACAGAAACACAGCCTCACACCAGACGTGGGCACAAATTAGATAAGTCGCACCCACATACACCATCCAACCATCACACACAAACACACAACCACACAAGCTGTACGTACACAGCCCTCAATACTCTTTAGGGCTACACTCACTCCGTTGCTAGGAACTGACGCTCTACCTGGCCTGCTCCACTCAGCGCCATCAAACGGACCCCTCTGTGACACACACACAGAGAACACTGGCCACATCTGAACCCAGGCTCAGGCACAAGCCCCCAGGCTCTGACAAGCCCAGGGGTTCAGAAACAACAGTAACTTCTTTTTTTTTTTTTTTGAGGCAGAGCCTCAAGCTGTCACCCTGGATAGAGTGCCATAACATCACAGCTCACAGCAACCTCCAATTCCTGGGCTCAAGCGAGTCTCCTGCCTCCGCCTCCCAAGTAGCTGGGACTACAGGCGCCCGCCACAATGCCTGGCCATTTTTTTTTTGGTTGCAGCCATCGTTGTTTGGCGAGCC
>CAUYRH010027934.1:0-50295 GCA_963574655.1 Perodicticus potto
GTGCTGGGGTTCTGAAACTGTCTACTATCTGAATTTCAGGATCTTTTGGTATGTCTGGAAAGTTCTCTTTCATAATCTCATGAATAAGAGACTCTGTGCCTTGTGAAGCTGCTTCATTGCTTTTGAGGATCCGTATAAGGCAAATATTGGTTTTCTTCGAATTATCGCAGAGCTCTCTGAGAGAGTGATCTGTTTTTGCCTTCCAATTCTCTTGCTCGTTGGAGGTTTGAGAGCATTCGAAAGCTTTGTCTTCCATGTCAGAAATCCTTTCTTCTGCTTGCTCCATTCTGTTACTGAGGGATTCTACTGAATTTCTCAAATCTTTAAGGGCTGCAACTTCTTGTCTCAATGTGTCAAAATCTTTGGTCATTTTGTGTTTGAATTCGTTGAATTCTTGAGACATCTTTTGGGTCATCTTTTGGATTACTGCTTGAAATTCTAATTCCATCTTTTCCTCCATTCCACGGATCTTATTTGCAATCCAGATTCTGAATTCAATTTCAGACATCTCAGCCATTTGCCTATGCAGGAGATCTTGTGCTGTGTCTGCCTTGTCATTCCTTGGAGGAGTTGGTCTACTCTAATTATTCATATTGCCAGAGTTTTTCCATTGATTCCACCTCATGATTGTTTTTCACTGTTGCGTCTGGCTGTCCTCAGAGTTGGGAAGGTGTCTCTCGAAGATTAGACCCTGGCGGGACCACTCTATTGTTGTTGGAACTTTGTAGTGAGTAACCCTGCGTAGCTCTTTTGGGATTATCCCAGCCAGGGAGTTCTGGCTGCGGGAGCAGCTCCGGAGTGTGGCACCCCTGGATCCAGCAGCAGGGCGGGGGATGGTGCACACGGTTCTGGGAGTGCCAGGCATGGGGCCATGTCATCACTGGGGGAGTTCCTGGCCAAGGGTGGGCCTTCAGAAGCCTGGCAGTGGCCGGTGGAGTCCCTGGCAGAGGGTCGGTTTGCGGAGGCCCTGCAGGCTTGGGGTGGGGGGCATGCAGTTGCTGGTTGAGTTCCTGGCCAGGCGCAGACTTGCCGGGGCCTGGTGGTCACTGTCAGGGTTCCTTGCAGAAGGCGGGAGTGCGGGGGTCCGGCAAGTGGGGCTCAGGTCCACGTGGTTGCCAGGGGAGTTCTTTGTTGGGGCAGGCCTGGAGAGGCCCTTCAGGTGCCAGACACAGGCCTGTGCCATCACCAGGGGTATCCCTGGCTGACTTGCTGGGGCCTGGCAGTCACTGTGGAGTCCCTGATAGAAGGTGGGACTGCAGGGGTCCTTCAAGTGCTGGGCGCAGGGCCACGCAGTTTTCTGGGAAGTTTTTGGCCAGGGGTGGGTCTGCAGAGACCTGGAGGTCAACGGCGATATCCCTGACAGAGGCTGGCCTGTGGAGGCCCTGTGGGTGCAAGGTAGAGGCCTGCGTGGTCGCCGGAAGTGTCCCTGGCAGAAGGCAGTCCTTCGGGATGCCCTGCAGGCTCGGGGGGTGGGGCCTCCAGGGGATTTACTGGCCAGGGGCGGACCTGCGGGGGCCCTGCTGGTGCAAGGCGGAGGCCCACGTGGTCACCAAGGGAGTTCCTGGTCGGGGGCAGACCCTCAGAGGCCTGGTGGTCACCAGCAGAGTCTCTAGCAGTTGGTGGACCTGCGGAAGCCTGGCAAGCATGGGGCCCAGGGCCAGGCAGTCGCTGGGGGAGTTCCTGGCCGGGAGTGGGTCTGCAGAGACCTGGCGGTTGCAGGCAGTGTTCCTGGCAGAAGGTGGGCCTGCGGAAGCCCTGTAGGCTTGGTCGCAGAGCCGCACAGTTGCCAGGGGATTTACTGGCTAGGGGCTGGCCTGCAGGGGCCCTGTGGGTGCCAGGAGGAGGCCCGCATGGTCGCCCGGGGAGTTCCTGGCCGGTAGCGGACCTGAGGAGGCCTAGCAGCTGCAGGTGGAGTTTCTGGCAGAAGACGAGCCTGCAGAAGCCTTGCAAGCTTGGGGAACAGGGCCGCATGGTCTCCAGGGGATTTACTGGCGGGGGGGGGGGGGCTGTGGATGCCAGGCGGAGGCCTGCACCATTGCCAGGGGAGTTCGTGACTGGGAGCGAACCTGTGGAGGCCTGGCGGTTGCCGGCAGAGTCTTTAGCAGACGGTGGGCCTGCGGAAGCCCAGCAAACACTGGGCGCAGGGCCAGGCAGTTGCCTGCGGATTCCCTGGCTGGAAGGAAGGAGGCTCACTACCCCACCCCCCGGAGTCTTTTCCCTGTGGGGCGCTTATTCCGGGAGGTGGGGGTGGGGGTGCTGCTCAGAGACCTCTTCCCTCAGTTTCAGCAGGGGTTAGGCTTCCGGTTTGTCAGGTAAGGGGGGAAGGGTGTACTGTAAGTTCAGAATGGTGAGGAAAACTTTAGTTCAGTTTTTCTCCCTAGCAATAGAGTTTTCAGAGTCACACTGGGGTGCTCTGGGGAAGCACACCCCACTTCCCACAGCACACTTCCATGGGGGGAGACAAGAGGTCCACAGTTCACTGCTTATCTGTAGAAAACCCGCAGGAGCAAACAAGGAGAAAAAAAAGAAAGGAAACAGAAAAGCAAGAAACTCAGAGCTTTCTTGGGGGAGGGGACGGACACTTTTCCTTTCAGATGAATTTTGTACCTGAAGCTTGCTTTCTTGAAGTTGCAGCTTGCCTCAGCAGAGGTGACCCACACATATTACTTCTGTCTCTCGGCTGGGCTCCCAATATTCAGCTTAATTGCACAGTTTCAGGAAGTTATTTTCCCTTTTGTACAGGAGCCTTTTTCAGAAGCTGCTTCCAGTTAGCCATCTTGCTCCCCACCTCCGACCCTGATCTTTACTTAAAAATCTATCCTTCTTGAATTTCATACCACACTTCTGGAAACAGCTATATCCACCAGTAACTCTCCTTAGCTGGGGTTTGTAGGTGTGTGTTTGAGTCTCATACAATCCTGCCACAACCCACTGCAGTTTGCTAAACATGGTCTCTGTGATTTCACTCTCAAGAACTCTGAGATCATTTCACAGAAGTATCTGGAAATAGATGGTTCCTTTTCACCAACACATCTCAGTCCAAGTTGGATTATAACTCCCCAGACCTCCTCCCCAAATGAGATAACTTGTAATGGTTCTTCTCTCTGAAGTCATATGTGTGCCTGACTCACAGATCACCCATTTCTGGACAAACCTGTCCAGAATTTCTGGTTTGACTCAATTGGGGGGTATCTTTCTCTACACTGCCCACTGAGACTGAGCAGAATAGATGTGACATACAGATGCTATCTCAGCAGGACTGGAAGTACCTGTGAACACAATCTGAAATCCCTTTAGTAATCACATGCCCAAGCCTTTATTTATAGCACAAATGAAGGGCCCACCACAGGGACTGGCAGTGTTTACTTCTGCAGCCATACACAGAGATTCACTGGTAGAGTGACCTAGGGCAAGTCACATCTCTGCCTGAACCTTAGGATTCTCCCCTCTAACATTAGGAACACTGCAAGATCTCTTTGTCTTCTTAATTTGGAAAAGGCTATGGATAGCTCTGTCACTCACCCTAGGCATTCTCAGGCTTCACACACATTGTCTGTTTCTATAAGTAGGGGTTATCTAGACCTGGTTGCCACTGGAGGGTGAGATTTCATAGCAAAGATGGTGTAATGGTAGGGCTCTTGGCAGAAGTGAGGAGTTGGCAAAGGCTAATTGTGTCTTTAGAAAGAGCCATGCCCTCATCTGTCACTGGTCTCTCAGAGAATAAGCAGCCTGTTTCTCACCAATGTCCTTCCTTCTTAATATTGGTTTTAGGAATGTGCTGACTATCAATTAATTACATCATAATTTCTGGGACAGGTATTCTGAGGATTGTTGTTTGTTGTGCTTCACCCATAACTAGTTAAGAAAACCGGATTCCCCATGTTCTTGGATAAAGAGAAATTCAAGACCTAAGAATTACAGCGGAAAATAGAAGTGAAGAGGGCATACATAATTTGGAAGGCAGAAGTTCCTTGCTACATTGAGAGCTATACTAAGCAAGGCTGGCTCCAGCACAGAAGAGGGGTAAGGAAGGTGGGAAGACATACCTTTCTATGACCACCCACCTGCCTTTGCCATGTCCCAGTGAAAGACATGTGAGTGTCAACAGTAGCATCCTTTCTCTACTTTCATCTCAAGCTTTCTTTGAACTCATGGGATATTAATGAGCACTCCAATTCTAAGACACATGAGCTTATTTCCACCTAAAATTTAAGAAGGTTTGGCAATAGAGCTGCCTTTTAAGTATTTACCCTCTATAATCTACTGGGTGCAAAATGGCTGGTGCTCTTGATAATCAAGTCACAGAGATTCTTGCCCTATTTCAAGACATAAAGCATTCTTATTATACTAAGAATAGTAAATCAGTATGACATTGATAAAATAGCTTTCCTCGTGAGACCTAAAAACATTTCAAATGATGATCTAACTGACTCATCTCAATGACAATGAAAAACAGGAAGGGACAGAAACTACCCTGCTTCTTTGACAGATGGAGGAAATGAAGCTAAAAATTGGGCAGTAACTTGCCCAGAGACATGCTCTTGGCTTTGGAAGTCCTAGCATGGAAGGGATTAACCAGACCAGCCATTTCGCAATGCTGGAATCCCCTTCTCCAACTTCTCTGACAGATGGGCACCCAGCTTGAACACTTGCAGGGAAGTGGTACTTGCTATTTCAGTGATGCAGCAATAGTCTTTACCAAGTTCTACCTTTATTCAGTTGAAGAATGCCTTCCTGAACTTATTCCTGTCATTCTGAAGACAGGGGCTAATTGCTTTTTTTTTAAACACTCATGATCTTCCTGCAGAGTCCCATTCTACAGATGAAAAATCAGGAGAACTAAGCAATACACTCCACACCCCACGTCTGAAGTTAGATCCAGGCACCAAACACAGAGGATTTCAGACTCATCCTCTCCCCTTGTTCTCCAGTCCCACACATGGGTACACACAACAGCCTGTTCAGTCCTTCTGCCACTAGCCTGCCTCTGGTACATCTGATGACATGCCCAGGTGTAATACCTCAAGTGCTCTCAACTCTTCCTCCCCCCAATGTCATCACTATCTAGCTTACAAAAGCCTTCACTATAATGTGGCACTCTTGGCTAGGCACAATGAATGGCTCATGCCTGTAATCCCACACTTTGGGAGGATGAGGAAGAAGGATTGCTTGAGGCCAGGAGTTTGAGATCAGCCTGAGCAACATAGTAAGACCCCATTTCTAAAAAGATATAGAAAAAAAAAGTGGCACTCAGATCTAAGCCTAATACCAGTGGAATGAGTGACTACTATTAACCAGCTTTGTGCTTACTAATCTTTAACACCTGTGGGAGGGGGCAGGCAGGAGAGATCCCCACTGTGACTCATTTACCAATTTCTATAGTCTAAATAATCTCAAGGAGTCAAGCTATCAACCTGAGGTCACTGACTGCAAAGTTGACAGGATATGTGCCCAACTGGCTCTGGCTGCCCAGCATGGGCTGGCTCCAACACACCACTGATGTGTCCATGAGCCTATCCACTTAAGAACACCAAAGACTGGACTGGAACTCAGTTGAGGTAACTGGACTGGAACTCAGTTCAGTTAACTGGTATGGAACATCAACATGTTCTTTGTGCAAATCTAGGTGTGTGGTAAGCCATACTTCTGAATGGAGTAATTGTGAAGGATGCAATACCTGTCTAATTAATTCATTCCATAAATATATTTTTCTAGGAACTGGAGATATACAGGAGAATCTCTATAACTGACCACCTCCCTACATTGACTACCTTTTAAGTTGATCTAATTTTCACAGATTGGACATGTACCACATGTATGTATCAGCACAGTAGGCCCAGTTCCTTACATTGACCACCTCTGTATGTTGGCCAGTTTGTTACAATTCCTTGGGTGATCAACTTACAGAGGGTTTACTGTAATAGCAAAGAAAAAAAGAAGTTCCTGTTATCAACAAGACAGACAATGAAGTAAAATAACAACAGCAACAACAATAATATAACTTGCCAAGGTAATAAAAGAAGAGAGAAATAAGACAGAAGAAAAGGGCAGAGTGGGGGATGTACCACTTTCAATAGCTGCCCAGGAAAGCCTCTCGAAGGAAGAGAGCAATCCAACCCAAAGGAACAGAGCATGCCGTGACTGACATAGAATGTAATCAATCTGTTGGCAGCAAAGAGTCTGGCATAGCTGGAGCACAGTGAGAAGGAGGATGGTGACAGGACATGAGAAGAGAGGCCATGTCAAAAATAGCCAATGGATCAGAGCCATGAGGTTCAAGTCACAGTATATCACTCTGAAAGATACAGGAGGCAATGGTGCGCAACAGATCTAAGTTACATTGTAAGAGGCTCTTCTGGCTTTCTGGCTGCTGTGTGGACAACCTATAGTATTTGCTGATCAGTTAGAAGACAAAAGTGAAGGATGATGTCAAGATTTTCGGTGTAAGAAAGTGGAAGAACAGAGTTATCTGTTTTAGTTGGGAAGATAGGGGCAGGTAGGGGGAGGTGTGGGCATGTCCAGGAACCCATGAACATCTCAGTGTGGCTCAGTACTGTGGTCTCCATGGAGGATAATGAGCACTCAGTGGGCTTGTGGGCTGATGCCCACTCTGCCTTGGTTGGAGCACTAGATGTGTTGAGGATGTTTTAGGCAAGGAGACTTGTAAGGAATTTAGGATAGGCCCACCTTGTAGAACTTGTCAAGAAATCTACACTAAAGAAACTCAGGAGGTACCAGAGAAGTCCTAGATAAATGCAGTGTGTCTGCTAAACTTGCACCTGTTTCCTCTCTATCCTGGGCAAAAGAATTTATTTATTTATTTATTTGTTTTGACACAGAGTCTTACTCTGTCACCCTGAGTAAAGTGCTGTGTTGTAACAGCTCATAGCAGCCTCAAACTGTTGAGCTCAGGAGATTCCCTTGTCTCAGCCTCCTGAGAAGCTGGGACTGTAGGCACCCATCACAATGCCAGCTAGTTTTTCTATTTTTAGTAGAGATGGGATCACACTCTTGTTCAGAATGCTCTTGAACTCCTGAGCTCAAGGGATCCACCTGCCTCAGCCTCCCAGAGTGCTAGGATTAACAGGTGTGAGCCATTGCACCCGGCCCGAGAAAGCATTATTTTTAAATAACAAAAATAAATATAATTTTGAGCTCTGATAAGTTCAATTAAAAAAAAATAATAAGCAAAAGGTATGTGTGTGACAAAAGAATTCACAAAGACAGATTTGATTTGAAGTTTGGTGGTGGTCAAGGAAGGCTTTCCTGAGGAAGTGACAATTAAGGTGATCCCAGAGGATGGATGAGTAGAAGGTGCTTATCCAGAGAGCTGTGGAAAAGACACTTCTGGTAGAAGGAACAACACATGCAAAGGCCTCATGCAGGAAAAAATAATGGTACCTTGGAAGAGGCCCTACAATCTCTGATGTGAAAATAGGGCTAGGTTGAGGTCAGGACTCCTGGGTTCCAATCCAAATCCTGTCCTTTCCTACCACTGTAACCTTTTTCCAGTAACTTATCATTTAATTTTATCACCTCAACTTATTTACCTGTGCTTATGGAAGGCAGATGAGGCCATGTGCTCTGCAAGGTAACACATGCTTAGCTGTCAATCAGACTGAAGTGCAGATACTAATGCTTCCAAGTCACTGCATTTCAAGTCTCTCTTTTATCATCTGTAAAAGGTGGCTAATATTAGCTACCTCATTGGAGGTTTGGATGAGGGTGTCTGGATGCCTATAAGGTGCCAAAGAAATGAAATGTGAGTCACCTGCTCCTCTTCCTATCATCCCTTTCAGGGGTGTAGTGAGGTACAACATAGACCACTTTAATGGGATGATTCACAGAGTGTGTTATTTCAAACCATGGGATAGTTGTTGAACTTTGCATATCTTCCTCTCCCTTACATGCCCTCAAGTTCATGGCCCTCTGAAATCCTTTCCCATGGGAAGGTTGTGGGCAATGTAGAAGAGGTTGGCTGTGGCTCGGCTGTGGCCAGGTTTTAAGTGATTGTCTCAGCATAAGGTTGGCAATTGACTTTCCTAGGCTTAGGGCAAGAGTAGGCAGAAGGTGGATGGAAATGTTGGCTTTTCTGTGAAGCTTTTATTAGAATTAGGGGATTCCCCACTGCTCTTTCAAACTCTTTTGGCCAAACATTACATGCCTCAAGGTCAAACTTATTAGTGCATCTCCCAGCCCAGAGAACTCTTGGCTTTACTGCTGAATCCCTATTATCTCTTTTCCCTTCTTAAGCCTTGCAATTTAGCCAAAGCAACTGCTCATACTTCGGCCTGGAGTGGTTCAGCCTGGATATAAAAATAGGCACACACGGCGGTCACTGCTTTCATGGAGCCATCATCGGAAACTAGATATACTCAGGGCATTCTCCAAAGAGGGAAAAGAGAAGCGGCTAGATGTTTACATGGCCCGGATGACAGAGGTTGGGCTGGTCCTCAAAGAACCAGAACACGTACAAGAAAGGTGCCTGGAAAAAGCCAATTCACCTGTGTGACCTTCAGTTTCATTACTTGTGAACAAATGTCCAAAACTACTGGCTAGCTTACAGGATTTTGGGAGAAATAAAATAAGATGAGAACCACAAATGTGCTTTATACCTGTTACACCAATGGAGGCTATTACTGAGAAGACCATAATGTCCATCCTCCCTGCTACACCAGATATGGGGCATGCTTGGAGAGATGGGAAGTCGGGGCAGCCTCTGTGGATCTGGCTCCTCCTAAGCTGGGCTTAGGATTCATCTCAGCAGAGCAGCTGCTGTTAACCCATGACTCCAAATCATGCCTCACAGGAGCATGGAAGGAACAAGCTGCATCTCCTGCAGCAATGGTGCAAAATGCAGCTAAACCACGGCAAAGGACACAGCAGGCAGCTGGACCATGAAGGGCACAGGGTATCGCAGCTACGGAGGCCACAGCCTGTGCTTATTGCCTAGGTTTCCCACATGTCTCTTGATCAGGGCCCACTTGGAGGGGCACCTGAAGGTGCTGGATTGGGGGTGGGCAAGGCTGATGGCACCACCTCCAGCCTGTGCCTGCGCATCTCATTATTGAGTGGCCACTATCAAAGCAGCATTGTGCAGCTGCTGTCCTGTTTAATACATTTGCAATCAAAAGTGATTAGCATGGATGCCTCAGTGCTGAGGTTACTCTGTGTGTGTGTGTGTAATCAAAGTCAAAGCTCCTGCCTGCTTCTGAGAGTGGCCAGCACCTGGGAGGGTGCACAGGGTTGTGAACCTGGGGGGTGAGACAGGCGGCTGTTGGCAGTCTGAAGGAGGGGGCTCACCCAGCACAGCACAGAACAGTAAGTGTAGTTTCCCCGGTGAGGCTCAGAAACATTAAAGAGGTCCACGGGGAGGCCAAAGGTCCAGGCTTACCCCCCCAGGAGGCTGGCATTCCCAGCCTAGATAATGGGGCAGGTGGTAGACCGAGGCAAGCAGGACTTATGCCATGGAGGATTCTTAAACTCCCTCATTTTCTAGAAGACACTGAGATCCAGAAACAAGCATATTATATGCCTGGCTGGCACTTATAACTGTGATAACTGAATGTATATACTCTGAGAAGTTAATTTAAACCAAAAAAAAAAAAAAAAAAAAGGAAAAGGAAAGGAAGAAAAGTGGAGAAAAGAGAAGAGACCAAGAGAGGGTAAAGGACAGGGAAATTGCTGGAAGAGATGCACAGCTTATACACGGACCGTGGAGGCTAATGCTGAAAGAACAAAAAAGATCACAGCTAAAGAAGAAGGTGGCCTGACAAGCTAAGAGGCCAGATATCTCAGGGTCTATCTATATTCATTCCCACACACCAGGTCCAGTAACTTTCTGAGTTGTGACTCCCTAGAACAGCAAGATCCCAGCCCCAAACTCATCCTCTATTTGTAAATTCTGCCTGCATAAAGCTTGACACCCCATTTTTCTCTGCTAAACCAGATGATAAACATCACTACCATCCAAAGGAAGACTCAACTCTTTCTGGAAGCTTCCCTAGATCCTCCTTCTCTAAAATGTTCTATCCATGCCATGTCTCTGACAATTAGCACACACTATTCTCTGATAGCTCTTGGATTGGTGATGATGATGATGCATGGGCTCTGCTTCATCAACCAGACTGAAGCTCCTGGTGGCAGCTGTTGCATCCTGGGCACACTTCAGGACACCTTCCTGAAGGGCGGAACAGGTCTCGAATCTTTGACAGGAAACTGGCAGCCCCTTGAAGGCAGGAGCTGGACTTCAATGAGTTTGCAACTGTCTTTAGGACCAAGCACTCTCCTTGGTTATAGTAGACCCATAACCCATAAATGTCTGACAAATGGTGAATGAAAAACAAAGATTTCTGAGTGAACATATACTGTGATTTAATTTTAATGATGTTAAAGAGGGTATTTAGAGGTGTCCCATTTCCACCAAAACTTCTGATCCATTCTCAGAAGGGTAGTATGGAGGAAAGAAAGAATAGGGAGTCCTGAGGATTAGGGTGTGTGGGGAAATCAAGAGCCAAAAAAGCCGTTTCTTTACTAAATGGTTTTCCCAGCCAGGTGCAGTGGCTCACGCCTGTCATCCTAGCACTCTGGGAGGCTGAGGTGGGTGAATTGCTTGAGCTCAGGAGTTCGAGACCAGCCTGTGCAAGAGCGAGATCTTGTCTCTAAAAATAGTTGAGCATTGTGAAAAGTGCCTATAGTCCCAGCTACTTGTGAGGCTGAGGCAAGTGGAAAAGGGGTTGGCTTGAGGACACAAGGATGGCTTGAGCCCAAGGGTTCAAGGTTGCTGTGAGCTATGATGTCACGGCTCTCTACTGAGAGTGAGACTCTCTCTCTCCCCTAAAAAAAAAAAAAAAAGTTTTTTTCCAGAGGAAAGAAATCGGAAGGCTCTTCCCTGCAATCCCTGCTATAAGAAGCCACCTGGGCTGGCTTGGCACCTGTGGCTCAACGGGCTAAGGCACCAGCCATGTACACTTGAGCTGGTGGGTTCGAATCCAGCCTGAGACCGCCAAACAACAATGACGGCTGCAACCAAAAAATGGCTGGGCGTTGTGGCAGGCGCCTGTAGTCCCAGCTACTTGGGAGGCGGAGGCAGGAGACTCTCTTGAGCCCAGGAATTGGAGATTGCTGTGAGCTGTGATGCCACAACACTCTTCCCAGGGCAACAGTTTGAGGCTCTGTCTCAAAACTAAACTAAACTAAAATAAATAAATAAATAAGTAAATAAATAAATAAATAAATAAATAAATAAATAAATAAATAAAAGAAGCCACCTGGGCCTAATGATTTACACACATGACTTAGGTGCACAGTATTGCTGAGTTGTGTGTCTTTTTTAAGATCTTGAAGGGTACCTGGTATGCAAACTCCCTGGTATGTCACGAGTTAATGCTACAGTTTTCACAACTGATTTAGAGCCAAAGCCAACTGATTAAACATCCCAGATCCTATTTGTGGATAACATTGTGGGGTCTTTCACACAACAGTGATCATGTTTTGGAGGTGAGAACCACGTGGAAAGATTTGGGGGCACTTTTGCAATAAAAGCCAACATGAAGTAATCTTTATGTTTCCAAGTTCTACATCATGCTGGAAGATAACCAAATACTCCAAAGGAATAATAATAAATGATTGCTCAGTATGGAATGTGTGACTACCGGTAATGACAAACTGTTAATGGCCCCTCACATGTGTCAGGTGCGTCATATAAATCTCACTTATTTCTCATAATAATTTTTCTAAGTAGGCACAGTGATTCCATTTTAAAGATAAAAGACCTGAGGCTTAGGGAGGCTAAGTCATATGCTCAAGACCACACAATTGGGAAGTAATGGAGATCAGAGCTGAACTCCCCTCTTTCTCTAATCCTAGAGGCAGGGAACTCTTCCCTGTGGCCTTTACCACCTCCTGCTCAGCCCCATTTCAGAGAGGCCATAATTAATGTATTGCCTCCAGGCAGCATGAGCAGAGCCAACACTATGGCACCCACTTCACCTCTTGCTTGCTCGTACTCCAGTGTCCTTCCAAATAGGCAAGCCATCATGGACTCATACTGCCAAAAGAAACAGGGCATATTCAAATAGAATCCTCTCATTTTACAGGTTAGTAAATTGAAGCACTAAAAGGTTAATCACCTGTTCAAGACAGTAATGCTAGTTAGCAATGGACCCAGCCTTAAAACCCAAGAGTCTTTGACTCCCTGTCCAGTGTCATTTTTATTGAATCATGGGATCTGGGAATAGAACAGAGGCTGGGAAGTAAAGTCACCAGAGTATATGTCTTTTGGTACTATCGTTACTAGGGCAAGGTTCTATATAAAATGCCCAGAGATATTTTCCTCATATGCTGCCACCGAAGCACACAGGCTCTATGCTAATTTCCTTCTCCCAGCAGCAGATCAAGGTGGCTGTGGCATGGACTTCCAGGACACAGAATGTTGCATCCCAGTGGCTCTTACAATGTTACGGTAGCAGGGACTTGCAATGAATGCAAGAGATGGGGAAGAACAGGTAGAGATTTTCTTGCCTGATTTTTAAAAATCCACAATTTCAGCTTAATGTGTAATAGACAGTGAGCCTAAAGAAACTGACAACAGGGCCATCAGCTATTCTGTTAGTCACGCTTGAGACCACCGCATTTCGATATGACTAAAGCCAGCTGTCCAATGCACCAAATAACCTTTGGCCTTATCCTTGGAGAAATGTAATTCTCTCCATGCCTCCTGTCCATGGGGAGTTAGAAACCAGAGCTGCCAGAATAATCAGAAGGCTTCCTAATGACAATGCTCAAACAGCGGAGATTACGCATTGTCAGAAATATAATGTGCAATGCTTCTCATCTGTTTCATTGTGTTTGCATTTTTTAAATCACCTCTTCTGGAAGAGATGAGACAGGTGGAGGCCCTCCCTGTATTTGCACCTAGAGACTCATCCATCTTCTTCATTTGAAAGGCCAAGGGAGAAATTAAAATGTGGTGAGTTCAGAGGCCTTCCCATTTTTTGACTTGTAGCCCATCATGTATACATACATGTCTCTTTTAGAGACATAAAACCAAGCATGGGTTACTATGTATGCTTTTACATGAGCAAAGACAGCTTCTCTGCACGCTACTTCCCAGCCTTTGACACTTCCACAGAGAGGCCACGGAGCCAAGTGTGCCGATCTGCTTGTCCCACCTGCTCCTTTAGAACTCTCTGGTGGCTTTCAATTACTTATAGTAATACCCTCAGTCCTTACCATGAGCTTCCGGCCTGCCTCCCTCTCCACAAGTATACCCTGTGCCCCTGGATCACTGGCACACTCCCCTCCAGCCGTGGAGGCCTCCTTGCTCTCCTTGCTCTTCTTGTCAGAGAGCCCTTACTCTCTAACCAGTTACTTGTACTCTCCACCCACCCCCATACCACTGATGTTAATTTAATATATCTGGGGGTGGAGGGTCTGGACCTAGAGAGCTTGTCAGAGTTGCCCCAGTGATGATTATGTTTGGCCAGGGTTGAGTATTGGGGCTTTTGTATTTGCTACTCTCTCTCTCTCCTGAGACACTTGCCTGCTCTGCCTTTAACTTCACACAGGTCCTGACATGGACCTCAAAGACCTTCCTGGCCAGCCTCTGCCGATGACCTGTATTTGTCTCCTCTATCACTCTTTATCCTCTGGACCTGGTTGGTCTTGCTTGGCAGTGTTACCTCTACCCAGTGTTTTATTCTATACTTGTCACTCATTTACTGCCCATCTCCCGTCCCCAGCCCAGACCCACTCACTCCAGTGGGAACACCAGAAGTGCAGGGACTTGGCCTGTTTTATTCACTACTCTACCCCAACACTGCCCAACACCCTGTAGGGACTAAGAAAAGGATTTGGTGCACAAAGCAACGTGTAGCATCTGCCTGCGCCACCATGGAGGGCTCTGCTGTGGGAGGCATTCCAACTTCCTCACGCATTTGCCAGGTTTGCACATTCAGCCAATGGCCCTGAGGACTTTCTGAGCATTCTTTCTTTGTAGGTAACAAGCAAGAGTGGACCCTCATCTCCTTAGCTCATTGTGGAAGGCACGGAGGAAAGGTGGAGGTGCTAATGTGACAGATGACTGTCCAAGCACCATGGCAGAACTGTGTGAGGCTCTAATAGGCTTGGTCTATGTGTCCACTGGCTGGGACTGACACCGTTGGAAAAGACAAGGCCTCAGAAGTGGAAAAACAACACTCAGAAAATTGAATAGACCCTACAGTCAGCATGCAGACCAGCACTATACCATGTCCTGGTCATCACTGTAGTGACATGCCCACTCTTAACCTGCCTCCAGCTTCTAACTTTGTGTGACATCTCCTCTAGCTTTGGTCCGGATGTGTTCCTGAGCCCCATGTCTGGCCATTTCAGTTAAGTTTTTTAGAGTGCCCAGAACTACCCCTGTCATTATGGAACTCTCTGGGAAGAACATCACCTTTCATGCGCTTCTGGCACAGTCACATGTGAAAAAGTTTTAAACAAAGTTGGGGAGATGGTAACAGTCCTTGAAACTGATCTAATTTATTAGTTTGGGAAAAGAGAGGCAAGAATGGATTTGGTGGAGAATTACATTAAACACTGATAAAACACTTATTAATAATTGGAAAAGTTAGGGTGACTCAATGTATCACTGGGGATGGGCATCCTAACTATACTAGGCTTTGAGATATTCCTCTACGTTGTAAACTCCGTCATTCAACAAACATTTGTTGAGTGCCCTCTGTGTGCAAGAGCTAATGAGAGTGTTTATGTGCATGGCCCTTCCCCACATCAAGCCCGAGATGCTCAAACCCTGGCCATGCCTAATCACCAGAGATGTTTTTCTTTTTTCTTTTTTTTTTCAGAGATGTTTTTCTTAACCTAAGGCTAAGATATTTCAATTCACAAGTTCTGAATGGATCTGGACACATCACATGCTTCCATTTATAGGAAATGTCCAGAGTAGCAAAATCCATCTGGACAGAACATAGATTAGTGGCATCATAGACCTGGGAGAGGGGGATGGGAAAGACTGCTAAAGGGCACAGGTTTCTTTTGGGGGAGTGAAACATTGTGTGGAATTATTAGATCGTGGTGATGCTTGCAAACTTTATAATATACTAAAAAAACCCCACTAACTTGTACACTTTAAATGAGTGAATTTTATACAGGTAGTATGCATCTCAAAAATAAGATGCTATGGGAGCATTAAGTGTGTGTGTGTGAGTGGGTGAGTGTGTCTGTGTGTGTTTCAAAGAAAAATGATTGAACTGGGCATCTAAACTTTTAAAAAATTGCACAGGTGGTTGGGAAGTGTAGCCAGAGTTCAGAACCACTGTTCTTAAGTCATCTCCTGGCCTCTCTGAAAGGACAGATTATTAAGGATTAAGCCCTGGGTAGCAGGTAAGAATGTGGTTTCTATACATCTTGAACATGAGAGAGCCCTGAGTTGCCACCAGGGGGTATGAGGAGGCTGATGCTCTCAGGCACCGCTGGGCTTCCCCTCTGCTAGGCACCAGGGACAGACAGAAAGCCACCTTCAGGTGCAGTTTTGTACCAGATGCCCTGGGAAGAAGTACTGTTTCCAACAATGCCCTGCTGACTTGAAGATTTCAACAAAATGTCTACATCTATTCCTTCCTGCCCTCCCCTGAGCAAGGTTTTTGTTTCCTCTGAGTGTAGAGTAGGTGGTCAGCTGAAGAATTTAGATAAATGAAGAAGTAGCAGTTAGAGTAAGGGGCTGGCCTTGCCTAGAACAGCCCTGGAGAGATCAGTGAACCAGGTGGCTTCCCCCGGGGAGAGCCTTGAGCGGCAGGCAGAGAGCACCACTCACAGGCAATGCCACATGTGCGGAGATGGTCCAACCCGACGGGGGCCTGTGGTTCTGGAGACCCTCTGGAAAATGAAGGAGCGATCTTCTTTTTCCAAATTCATTGTTCTGTGCAAGTCACCCGGCAAATTAGCCACCCAGAGAGCAGAGACTGATGGCAGACGTGCATCAGGCAGAACCTCTGGAGGCCCTGAGTGGGAATGCTGCTCACCACCATCATGTGGGTTAGTGAGATGCAGTGTGAAGCTGCCTGCTTCCTAGAAAGTTCCATGCATGTAAAGGACTGTAGCCAGGCAGGTGTGACAGGGCCCAGGGCAATGAGGAGAGTGACAAGAAGCTGGAATGCCCCCGGAGACTCCTGGAGATGTTCCAGCCTGAGACAGCACCATGGTCCCCAGAGAACGTTTGACCACAGGGTGGAAACCACTTAGCGGGAGGCAGCACATCCAGTCCGATAACCACAGTCAAGCCTTCCCTGCTCTGAGTTTTAAAGAAAATGGGATCTTTGTCTTTTCTCTTCTCACTACAAGAGAACTCACTGGCAAGTGCCCCACAGTCAGAGGGAAAAGCCAGGTGTGACACTTGAGCGCCATTCCCTCACATGATCACACCTCATCTGACACCAGTTTCCATCAAGACCTCTGTCTCCACAGAGCCAACTTTTCTCCAGGCCCCAGGCATGAGTATGAATGTTACACCAAGTTTGAAAGTAAAATTTTTCTGGGCTCTGCCTACCAGCCATATGCCTAGCTCAACCCTCCTCACACCAAGGTACAGGAAGCTTGTGTGTGACTTGTCCAGGTTCCCTGGCCATCAGACCTTCCAGCAATCTCCTTTTCTGAGCATGGAAACGTCAATCACAGAGAACCTATGTGGAGACGCCTAGCATATGCTACCTGCCTGGGTTGTCCCTGGTTTGTGTTTTGAATCTGCCCCTCCAGCTGGCTAAGAAGAGCCTATGGGACAAAGCCCATGTTTTTTCTTTCTTCAGAGCATGATGGGTGGAGAACTTTGGAGCAAACCAAGCTGGCTTCAAATGCCAGGTCTGGGCTTATTAACTGAACCCCTCTGGGCAAACTGCAAAATTTCTCTTAGCTTCTGCTTCATCCTCTTGACACAGACTGGGTTTGACCCAGCTGCATGCATGGCCTCCAGAAGCACAGATCCTTATGTAAGAAAGTGAGAAGCAGAAAGAGTCTCTCTAAATGAAGTCAGAACAGTGCAGTAGGGATTTTGTTATAGTTTGTGATGTGAGAGAGTAAGAGAAAGGGAGAGAGGGAAAGAGAGAAAGGGAGAGAGAGAGTGAGAGACATCAGAAAGAAAGGGAAGGAACAGCTCTAAGAGGGCAGGGAGCTGGTATTCCTGACAGCACTTGAACAAATACTAAATCAAACAGCCACAGCTGCCAATATCAAATATAACCTCTTTTTACACTACATCAAAAAGCTTTCATTAACACCCAATTTATCTGAGGGAGAAAATAAGTTCCCTTATCCCATATAAGTATATTTTAAGGCAAAGAGTAGACATTCCCCTCCATACACACACACATTCACACACATACTTAAAAAAAACTCATAAGAGTGAAAATTGAGCCTTTAGAAAAAAGATAAATAAAAATCTAGATTAAAGAGGAAAAAGAGTTTGTGAACTCACAAGGTCAACAGGCACCTAAACAGATAATTTGTGGAAAATAGCCTCCTCTCTCTGTCTGCTGTGGGGGCAATCTGATAAAGGTGCTTGTGAAGATGAATTGTGTTAGTGTGGCCTTGGATTCACAGATAACACTCAGTGAAGATGTGCTGAGGCCTCCTGAGTGTGCCTGTGCCCAGACTCACACGCAGCAGGATGAGGCCCTCCCCCACTCCCATGAAGCCTCACTCTCTCCTGCGTCCACCTGCCAGTCTTGAATGGGTGTACCCTCTAGCTGAGTCACATAAAGGTGCACATGGCCATGAAGTGTGAGGGCCCCGTGGCCGGTCGGGGAGGTGGGCAAGATTTCCAAGCAGAACCTTGGCAAATGGGTGTCAGCCTCCTGACACCAGGGCCCTGCTCTAGGCCCTGCTTGGCTATAGACCTCACTTGTGCCTCCTTGGATAAGCAGCTTTAATCTCTCTGAGACTCAATTTTCCCACCTGTCCAATGAAAGAGCCTGCAAATTCAACCAAGTTCATGTGTTATGGGGGCAACTGTGTGGGGAACCCCATCAGCAGATTGTTGTCAGAAACCAAAACTCTACCACATGTGGGGTGTGTGTGTGTGCATGTGCGCACTCATTCATAGTGAATGAGAAATCTCCCCATTTCTTTGAGAAATCTCCCCATTTTCTAATGTTGGCAAATTTCGGTAAAAACCGAGTTGGTCAAGAAAGAAAAGTCCATGGGATGAACATGGCCCCTGGGTCCTAATGTGACATCTCTGGACAAGACGTGGCCAGAAGTGTCTTCTGTCTCATATTGCATGATCACCTAGTAAGCTGTCCTCTCATCACTCTCCTTCCCAAATTCCTCCTGTGCACACAGTACTTCTGAATATAAGAAGTAAACTAGCTGAAGAAAGTCTCCCACAGGTATAGAGACAGCTCTGGGCTGAGTAATAGGCCACTGTCAGTCTCTCTGGCTGGCCAGCTGTGCACACTGGTTTCCTCATGTGTAGAATTAAGGTCTCCGGACTCTTCACCAGCTCTAGGGTCACCACTAATGACCTCAGCATCTCTGAGTGGTTTTAACTAAACAGACAACAGTAATCCATGTGGGAGATCAGGGCCAGACCACAGTGGTTCCTACAACCAGACAGGAAATGAGGGCCACAGGTAAGCAGGGCAGTGCGACCAAAGCCCACGCACAGAATTAGAGATGTATTTGTTGTGTGGTCCCTCCTTTCTGCTTCCTTCCACACTCTTCCTGTGTCTGCCTCCCTGCATCTAACCCTCACAATCCATGCGTTCATAGGTAAGCTGAGGATAGTTCTCTTTTGGGAAGTTGTAGCCTATGCAGGCCTCCCAACCACAAAAAGAGTTGGCTCATAAATGACAAAATTTCAAGTATTCCATGGGTCACTGTGAGCTGCTGTTTGCACGGGGCCCCCAGGTTGATGCCCTTCAGATTCTATGATCAGGGTAGTTACCTGCTCTATCTTGTTATAAAGCTGTCCCCAGACAGCAGTACCGGGACGAGTGAAGCTATAGGACTTTCCTGTTCAATAAAAATTGACAATTTACTGTGATTTGGTTGTGATTTAACAATGCTTTTAAAGGAGGAGGTAAATGGCTCATAAAGCCTGGTGACCTATTCAGTCCTGTGTGCTTTGCCAGGCCCTCTCTCTGGGCTGGTGACCGGCCCTCCCGAGGAAAGGCTAGAGATAAGCTGCCATGAGCACAAGGATCCTGGTGCTCACTGCCCACATGGCAGCCTGCAGAGATCTGCACTTCTCCCTCTGTCTTCTCAGTCCCTCTGAGACTCTCTTCCCTTTCCTCTTTCCCGCTTCCTTGCTCTTTTCTTTCCTGTTCTCTTTCCTGAACAATGAAAGATGAATGGCAATGCAAATCTCAGTCTCTCCTTAAAAACCCCAGGCAGGGAGGCAGCATGTCACCCATATTTATGAGCTTTAAATGGCTTTTATCAAAGTGAGGTCTCACTAAATCACGCCCAAGCTGTCATAAATACAAATGGCTCGACATAGGCTGCAACAAGCCTTTGGGGAAAATTATATGATGTGCTGTTGCAGTTATGGTATATCACACAGGGAGCTCATATATTTCCACTGGCAAGGTAATCCAATCCTTCAGAGAACTCTAATAGGTGAAAAGAGGAGGTAAGTCAGAGTGAATCACACAGAAGGTGAGATGGTCACATGCCTGAGTCATGAAGAACCCATCTCTAGACGAACGAGCCTGTCCATAGGAAGGGGCTGATTGATGAGATCTTAAATATTTTATGGGGATTTCCTAATTTAGAACCAATCAGTTAATTACGAGACCAGTTGATGGGACACTGGACTCGAAGTCAAGAGACTTGTAGCTCTGGCACTAAACGTAGTTACACAACTTGGATCATGTTTAGATTTAAATTAAGTCCACAAATTCATTGATGGACACTCCATCTTAAAAGATGGAGTTGAATCCCCCTTCATTTACAGCATGGCTGGATTAAGGGACTTTCCTCTAGTGCGTAGGTTTCTATGCAAGTAAAGTATGTGATTTCTAAGACTAGGACATAAAGACATTGTGGTTTCCTCCTTGGGTCACACCTGGTAAGAAAAGCCAGCTGTCACATCAGGAGGACTCTAGTAGCCCCATAGAGAGGCCCTGGTGATAAAGAATTGAGGCTTCCTGCCGAGAGCCAGCATGAACTTGCCAGTGTATGAATGAACCACCCTGGAAGGGGATGCCCCAGATCCATCAAACCATCAGATGACAGACACCACAGCTAGCATCTTTCTTGATTGCAACCTTATGAGATCATGAGCTGAATGACCCAGCTAAGCTGCTCCCATATTCTAACCATAGAACTTCTTGAGAGGTAATAAATATTTATAATCTTAAGCTATTAAGTTTTGGGGTAATTTTAATGCAGCAATACATACACAGCTAATGCAGGACAATTAACTTAAATTCTATAGGTGCCAGTTTTCTTATTTTTGTATTAAAAAATGAACAAATCATAGGTTCCCTACCCCGGGTACACTTGGGAGCTGTTGAAAGGTATTTAGTGCTCAGGACTATTCTAGACCAATTGAAAGACTCCCTGGGCATGGGCCAGCCCCAGCGCTGGCATTTTTTTAAAGCTCTCCAGGTGATTCTAAATGCACTACGAGGATTGAGTACCAATGAACTGAATGCATTTATGTTCTAAAATACTTTTTTACAATTTTACAAGACCCGTGGCAGGTTTGGGAACTGGCCACGTGAGAGTTTGGCTATTTCTTCATTCCCATCTCTCTCTCATGACTGCAGATGCCTGGATACTATCCAGGAGAGCCACAGACAATTCTTTGACTCCAGCTGGGGAAACCCGGCTCAAGACAAAGGAGAATATTTTAAGATGTAAAATGTCATCACAGTAAGGTTGAATCTTGGAGAAGAGACAAACAGCCCACACCCAAGGAGAACTGGCACTGATCAATTCCCTTAACCCACAGCATGAAGAGAGCTAAAAGCAGACCATGCTTGGCTTAGCAGAGTCCTTCTGCAGAGGTGTGCTTCCAAGACTGGAGCCCCTTGCAGAGGCAGCAGCACGTACCTGCTGTGGGCCAGCAAGGGTGGCCATGGTCCTGGCTAACATGCTAGAATTGGAGCCAAAAGACTTGTTGCTCATTGACTGTGAGAATTTGGACAAGTCGGTTCACTCTGATAAAGGGTCCACATTTATAAAAATGGATTTTATATAACTGCCATTGATTTTGTCAAAGGGAGTAATCAGACAGAAGTTGAAAGTCTTATAAAGAGAAGCGTACACATGTCTGGGTGCTGTGTCCCCAAATCAGGGACACTTATGGAGAGAATTCCATTCTGAGGAAAAAAATAAAACCCAAATACCTAAGTAAAATAAAATAAAAGACAAGGTGGATCAAGAAGATAATGTGTCACCTCATGTTTTCCTACCCCTGCTTCTACCAAAAGTCACATATTATGACTGCTCTCCACTAGTGCTTGCTAAGGAGGTTTAAAGATACTCCCTCTGCACCACTTGTAGGTATCCAGGCAACACCACGTCTGAGTCCTTCTTTCTTCATCCATCTATTCATTCAACAAGTGTTTATTTTGCACTTACTATACACAGGTACCCTAAGAGTCACGAGGGGAGGAATTCATGTCACATCTGGCCTTACTCTCAGATGTCCAATTATGGGGGGATGCTCCTCTGTGGTCCTCTCCCTTACGTCACAGCCTCAGGTAGTCAGGACACCCCAGAATATTGCACATTTGCCTCAATCTTGATGTTATATCTTCACTGCTAGCAGCTCGTTCTGCACAGTATAGAGACTGGATTCGCAATAGAATGGAAGATCCACAGTCACAAGGCCACTTTCCACGGTTCTCCACGCCATCTGTAACAATAGTGGAGGTCCTGGGAGGGGAAGCGATGCAGCAGCGAAGGGCCAGGATTTGCCCAGGGTACTGAGCTCTCCTTCCACCTGCCATGTCTGCACAGCAGCCTAATCCTCTGAGGGTGCCAGCAACAGAGACACGGGATTAGACTTTTTATTTCAGCAGAATGTCTGCTACCTACCTGGCAGCCTCTACACTCTGATTCCCGCTTTAGGGAGCACAGTTTCTGTGATTCAGTCTCATGCCTACACTATTTAAGATGCCTCCAGATGAGAATTTCAGGCTCCTCATGCCCAGCCCTTGTCTATTCTGTAATACTTAAATCTTTGGAAAGAAACACCGAGAAGGCTATTTTTTTTTTAAGATATTAAGAGAATCATTCATTGCTGAGAAGTCACATCAGGGTCTCATCCTTCAAACCTACAGCTGAGTGTGTATCAGTCTGAGAGAGCCTGAGTATTAGCTTTAAAGAGCTTATTTCATTCTCTTAAAAATGGGATCAGTTCATCTTCGTCACATCTGTCTCTGTGTGGCTCCTGCATGCCACAACAACTGTCAGCTCCAGGCAGTATGTTATTAAGGTGCAGCTTGGGACAGGGGTGGAAATCTACCTGGGTGTGCCTGTTTTCCAAAGGAGCAGCGAGGAAATTCAGAGCATGAGTGATTAACAAGGTTGATTTGCTCATTTGCATTCAGGAGGGGCTGAGAAAATAGTTCCTATCCAGCCCATCTACACCTCATTAACCAGAGGAGAGATGACCTAGGCTGGAGTCCTCTTTTCTCAGTAGCAATAAGCAAGGCCTTGGAGTAAATCACCTTATTAAGGGATGCCCTGAAGACAGCACCATTGTCACAAGGGCTGGTCTCCCTCATACCCCAGGGCTGCCAGCCAGGCTTCACCCAAGTGACCCAAACACCATTGCAGCAGGTGTTCCAGATGTTCCCCATTCTGTTATGAATTACAGCAAGAACAGAGCTAAAGAATCAGATACAAGAAAGGGTAGAATCTTCTACTGTTCTGCCATATCTTGAAGCACAGGGTCTGGGCTGAGTGTAGCTCGATACTGAATGTCAGTACAAAAGGAGGAGATAAGTCACGAGAGACTCTTACACTGGAATGCCTGATGAATAATATGCTAAACTGAATGCAGTTGGGTGTCAAATGTGGCTCACAAAATGTTTTACAGATGACTGAGAAAGTTAAAGGGCACAGTCATGCCCAGGACATTCCGGCAGAGGGACTGGGAAGAATCGTTGAGACTGGGAGCATGTTCATTACAGAAGGGAGGAGGGAGATTCCCTCAAGCACAGATCAGTAAGAGAAAACAAGCAAAGGCAGACAAACAAGCAATGCTTGAGAACTGTGGAAAGATGGTGCACCTAGCTTGGATAAGTGAATGGTTAGCAATCCAGATGAATGTCTCCAGGCATGCCTACAGAAAGAAGTGTGTTTGCATATGTCTGTGTGCACCGGTGACCAGAGGATGGATAATCTGAAATGATAGGTAATTAAAACATCATTTGGTATATATCTATGTCTCAGAATTGATACAGATGGGTCAGAAGATGCAGTGCTTACAACATTTTTCAGAAATAAAAAAATGCCTCTAAAGACCTGAAGTGGGAAGAACAGGACAGCTGCCACGTCTATCCTAGAAATGTATCTGTCCCTTCCTGTTCCCGCCTGCAGCAAATGAACAGCATCACCTTTTGGGCTGAGGCAAAACACTTCCACTTTCCAGCATGTTGAGGCCAGGCCTTTGCCCCATCCTACCCACCCCAAGCAAGGAAAGCAGCTAAGTGAAAACTATGTACAAAGGGGCATTTTCTTAGTTTCTGCAGACCTAGAATATGCAATAATCTATATTCACTATTGAATAAAATATATGTATTTTAATAAATGATTTAGAAAGACAAAGACTTGCTATGGATGAAATGGCAGTGGTAATTAATTTACCAGCATATAATTGAGTTTTGATGCAGAGACAAAGGCCAGCCTCCTCCAGGCAGCTTGATTGACAGCCAGAATGAAGCAGTCCTGCTCTGTGCTCACATTTTCTACTTTCCTTGTGTAGTCAGTGTTAGTGGAAGAAAGGAACGCATATCAAAGAATGCCCAGATGAACAGGGATCTGTATCCTCCACTCTTGTGTGGTGACTGCCAGCACCACTGGTTTCCCAGACATCAAACAGAGTCCTTAGCCTGTGGGGTGGAGCCACTCCTGCCCTCTAGCCACCTTTCACAGAGGCTGGAAAGTACACACAACTCAAAAAATTAACATAAAAAGGTTCTTAAAGAAGAAATGGAAATGGATGGCAAGAAAATCATGGCCACATACAGGGGCAAAAAAACATAGAGGTGTTAAGTGATAGGGCCTGCAATTACAGTAGCTCAAATTGAAATATAACAAAAAATCCCTGGTCCTAACAGGCTGGAACACGACTGGAGATGCTGCAAAGAGCAGAAGCTGGAAGAACTTAGGACAGACCCCGTCACATACTGCCCCAACCCTAGGTAAGGTCATCACCCTGGTTTTCTTTTTCTCAGCTGTCAAATAGACAATAGCTCATACATACCTATGTTAGCCTAGAATTTCCCAGACTAATACTAGAAAGAAGAAAACACAACAAAGAAGTGGTTTGAGATAGTGGGAAGACCATGGTTGTCAAAAGTCTTGAGAGCATTACTCTACGGAAGAGAGGGAACCAAGAACCCTAAGGAGATAAGGGACGGTACTGTAGAAGCCTACAAACTCAGCAGTTCTGGCCCCTGGCATTCACATGGCATGGTTGGGCCAAAGGGCACTTCCAGCTCTTCCAGTCTATAGATTCAACAATCTGACATCATTTTGTGGACAACAGTAATGTTGAAAGAGAGGTTGCTAGACAGAACCAAACTCAGGAGAAGGCATAGCACTGTCAAAATATGAAAGGGATAGGAAAAGAAAAAAAAAGAAGGAAAATTTGACTGCAACATGTTTACAAAAAGCTGATATGTAATTCCGTGTTTGTGGAAATGTTTCTGGTTTGTTTGGTGACAGAAACAAAATTTAGTGTCAGAAACCAAATTGGAAGCATGTGAAGTATGTGAATACCATTTACAATTAAAACAAAAACTTAAACAAAGATTAAGGATTGATGTTTCTAGATGCACTCTGAAAAGTAGTAAGTATTATTCCAGTGGGAAGAATTCTTGGCCGTGGCCAAATGTTTCACGTGATTATTTGCTGGATCTGAAGGGTACACTCACCCCTAGTTGCAGTGAGACATCTCTGCTCAATTCTAAGAAAGCTCCAGGACCAGAATGCCTTCCCATTTGAGTAGGACTTGAATTTTCATTCTTAGACAGTCTGACTCTAGTTTTTGCCCTCAGCTCTCCTTTTAAAAATGCAAATAGTCCTAGGAAGTCTGCCACATTTACCTAGTTCATTCTAAGGTATGGGGAACAGTTTGCCAAGTGGACACTTGTTGCTCTGGAAGTCATAACTTCACTCCAGCCCTGCTTTGTGAACTTAATAAATAAACCACTTGATCTTTGGGACCTCAGCATCTTCCATTAGGAAAGAGACCTTGGGCAGCTAGACAAGGTAGACCCTTGGATTCTACGATGATGTCTCTTGATATATCCCATGTAGGGTTGCTAGATAAAACACAGGACAAGTAGTTAAATCCAATGTCAGATACACAACCAATTCCTTTCTAGAAGTATTCATGGGACAAAATAATATTTATGGGAGTTCTATATTTTTATTTATTAAATTTTTACTTTTATCTTCATGAGATGGGTTTTTCTCTTGAGGGGGAGATTCCAGGATGTGCACAGGCACAGTAAACAGCTATGAGCAGGGAGCAAAAGGGAATCAGGAAAGAGTCTCTCAAGCATACTGTTGTCTCTTTCATGATTCTTTGAGGCCTGGCTTATTACGATGACATTGGTAAATAAATGAGGGGCCTCACCCAAGGCCCTCATGGAGATGCAAGAGCTGTAGAGTCTCTGCCTTGGACAGCAGTCCTGAGTGTGCTCAGGGAGAGCTGTCCTGAGCAGTGAGTGGCCCTTTCTCTGCCTGCGCCCTGACCCTCTACTCCTCCTCCCAACACAGTGACCTTTCTAAAACATAGCTTTCATTACCTTCCTCTCTCCTTAATAGTCTTCAATGGCTCCCTCCAGTTGCTCTGCAGATTCCCAGCTCCCTAGAAGCTCTTAGAAGGTCCATCTGCACTGGCCGCCTCCTTGACCTGGCCTCCTGCCTTCCCACTTCATACTTCATAAGTCATCCACATCCTTCTTCCTTTCTCCACTCCCCTTTCCAAGCACCTACAGCTGCACCCTTTCCCAAGGACTGTCCTTAGTTCTTGTTTCCACCTCCAGATTCAGCTCATCTCACTTGTGGTCTCTACTGTAGCCACATGGCCTCAGTTGAGCAGAGTATCAGGTTGGATTCTAGTTTATATCTTCCCCCTCTTAACCAATTTCTATATAACTCCTTGAGGGCAAATAATTTGATTACAGACATTTGGAGAAGAATGGATTAGCCCCTCTTGTCCTCTTTTGTGCTTCTTCTGTAACTCTTGGGGGTCAAAAGTCATCCCTGGGACTAGTCACCTTCTACCCATTCACACACACTCTTCCTGCTCTGGCAAACACTGGGGAAGTCCTTCTTAGAATTTGCATCTCCAAATCGGCATTGGTCATTTTATAACGTACACTGTCAGTCTATTTTGTACTTACTTAGCAATTAATGATATACAATGGAACCTCTGGAAGTTGACCACCCAAGGGACTGTAACAAACTGGTCAACAAACAGTGGTGGTCAACATAAGCAACTAAGCCTACTGTACTGATGTGTACTTGTGGTGCATGTCTGGTCTATAAAAATTAGGTCAACTTAAAAATAGGCATTCAATGTAGTGAGGTGGTCAACCATGGAAGTTCTACTGTGTCCTCATGTGCCATGTCAATTTATTTACTGTGTTGTCATTTCCATAAAGTAGTACTTCATTAGAACTTTGTCTTTATAAGGCCTAGTACCATGTTCTTACTGAGGATGAAGTCAGTAAGCAAGGCCCCAGCCCTCCAAGAGCATCACGCATCAGATGAAGCTGAATGGAACCCAGGGAGCAATGCACTCTTGCTTAAAGAGAAGTCTGATGCTGCCAAGTCTCTGGATTTCTGGAGTCCAGTCCAGTATTCTTATTTTTGATTTTCAATTCCTATGAAATCAAGATTGCTCCCATTCCACCGCATTCCCTTTCAGCTTTCTACTTTGCTTTCACAGTTAAATCAGAATTTCCAATCTTTTCTTATGCAGACCAATTTGTTTTCTTTCATGCCATGCCCTGCAGGCCACACCTTTCATACCCCCAAACAGATATTCATTTGAAAAATTCTGTATATTGTCCCACAGGGTGAATCAAAGGCAAATCTTGTAATTTGAAAGATTCCTTATCTTCTCCCTTTTCTACCTACAATAACAATTACATGGAATAAGAGCTGTGAGCTAGGGGAGCTTTAAGTAAAACATAACCATTTCTGACCCAGGAACTGCAGCAAATGCAGACTGTTTTTTCTGGATCTGCTGCAATTAACCTGCCTTATCATATCTGCCCTGTGGGCAGGAGCCACTGGGCACACTTACAAGCCCTCCCCTCTCAGGCACTGCTCGCTGACATGACCTCTGTCTCCTGGGCTCTGATAAACATTCAGTCCTATTTCCTGGCCACTCCTGGTTGGGTTTCCAGGCCTGCATGTTAGAGGAAGGCCATGGGACATTCACTGGCTTTGGTACTCATGCCTGCATTTCCCAGTCTTCCAAATTCTGACTCCCTCCTGACCCTTCCAGGGACTCTCCTCATTCTCTCAGACCTCTGCCACGGTTAGCCTCCAAGCTCCTATTTCTCAGAACACCAGAGGAAAGCCGACCTCTGGTCCACCCTCAGCAGCTTCCTTTTCTCCAGAAAGATGTTTCCAGATGAAACTCAGCACCCTAAAAACAAAATTCTCAAACTTGAGTGCAATAAGAAATACTTAGAAAGCTGAGCCCCATCTCTAGGATGTATCAGAAGATCCCAAGTGAGGCATGACACATATTTCGATCAAATCCCAAAGTGATAACAATGAATAAATAATTGGCCTAGGCACTGGCTTCCATCATGTCCAGCTTGTGGGCTCTCAGACGTACTGTCCAGTATCCTGGGCCCCTACTCAGAGCAGATGCTTCCATGTACCCCACCACTGCCTCCAGGAAGGCACAATCAGCTGCACCACGGAGCCGGCAGTGATGGGGTTAGAGACTGTGCCTAAGGGGTGGCTGTGGCCTGCTACAGACATTTGCCCCATGTGATTAAAACCCAAATATGAAAAGCTTCAGGGGCCAGGAGACTGAGAGAGCTGGGACCTGGCTTGAAGCACACTGTGAGTTTTATGTAACCAGCCTAAACAGAGCAGGGCATGCACAGACAGCTGTTTCTCATTCAGGGACCAGCAGGGCCCAGAGAACGGGAAGCCAAGTAGAGTGCTGTCTTGCCAGGCCCCTGTAATCAGAACCTGGTGGGGCTAGTGGCAGGGGAGGGGAACCCAAAGGACACTATGTTGTACCTAGCAAACAAAGGCAATAACTATTGATATCAATTTTTTTTTTTTTTTTTGAGACAGAGTCACTATATCACCTTCGGTAGAGTATAGTGGCATCACAGTTCACAGCAACCTCAAACTTTTGGACTTAAGTGATTCTCTTGCCTCAGCCTCCCAAGTAGCTAGGACAACAGGTGCCTGTATCAACACCTGGCTATTTTTTGGGGGGAGGGGTTAGTTGTCGTCGTCGTTTGGTAGGCCCAGGCTGGGTTAGAACCCACCAGCCCCAGTGTATGTGGCTGGCGCCCTAGCCACTGAGCTACAAGCGCCGAGCTTGATATCTATTTTTGTCATGACTAGCTTATACCTTGGGCTTCTGAGAAAATTCAGCCTTACCAAAGAAAAGGCTGGAGGGGACAGCTCTGAGTACTTACTGAATATGCAGATCCCCAGGCCCCATCAGGTTTACAGAGTCAGAACCTCTGTGGGTAGCTACTGGCCTGGCCTGGGAATCTGTATGCTACAAAATCTCCCCAAATGACTGTTAACACTCACTGATGTTTGACCAGAGCTCAAGCGCTTGGCTCTCTCTGACTGCTTTTTCAAATCTATAAGTGATGTCTAGATTCACCTGATGGGCCGGATAATCAAGAATATAAAGAAGGGCTCCTTCTGTACACAGTACTCCAAAGACCACCTGTTCTTCAGAACCAAGGGAACTCTGCTTCTCATTCTTGGCATCCTCTAAATCAATCAACTTATTATTCAATAAATATATATTGAAAACCAATTTTGTGCTTATCACTTTATAAGGGGAATACAAAAAAATATGAGCCATGGATAGCCATGGACAGCAGGAGTGAAAGTATAGTGGGAGAAATACAACTCAGTCCCACACAAAGGCAAGGGCTGCAGAACACACAGCAAGTGAATGACGAGTCAGGGGGAGGTGTATTTAAAAATCTGTTGCAATCAGTGTCACAATCATCTGAACATGGTTGATTTTAATTCAGGAAATCTATACGCCTTGCCTGACCCAAATCCCATGATAAAATAGCCATCATTTATGGAATACTTATATGGTGCCAGATGGGAAGAAAGTTTATTTACATTATCTCACTTAATCCTCTTTACAACCTTCTGAGGTACGTACAATTATTCTCAAATTATAAATAAGAATTCTGAGCTTTCTGGCTATTAACTACTTTCCAAGTTCACACAGCTAGTATGAGATGGGGTCAGAACCTGAAGTCAGTTCTGTCTGATTCCATTAACCCAAATATTTTCATGTGTTAGTCTTGTGTTTGATGATCATGAATAATCTGGGTTTAACATAATTAAATGTCAGACCTGGGTAAGAAGACAATTGACAGGCATCATGGTACCCCAAAGGAATAAAAGTATCAGAGAATTTTGTAAGAATTAGGAAAAAATGTCATGGAAGAAAGGGACCTTTGGAAAAGTAATTCTGAAACTTCCTGACCTAAGCCACCTCTTAATCACATGTCTTTGTTCATACAGAGGTAGAGAAGCCCTGGGAACCCTGGGGAAAAGATTACGTCTATAATGATCCACGAAAACAAGTCAAATTGAGCGTGTGCTCCACTGTACTCGATGCTGCCTCAGCTGAGCCCAGCATAAGAACAGTTCATCATTGGCAATGTTCACAAACAAGCCTCCACTGAATTCACAAAATGTACAACTGAGCTTGCTATTCACTTTTTTCTTTTAAAGGAGAGTTGGGAATAAAATAAAAAAGAAAAGACAACTCTATACAAGGCCTTACCAAATAAGCACTCTGAGAAGTCACTGAGCAGAAAATTGAATTTAAGTTTCTCCAAACGATATATATTCCCCATCCTCCAAGTGCTTTGTGGAATGATCCACTCCCTCTATGAGGAAATCATGAAACCAAGGAAACCCTTCAAACTGGAGAAAACACAATGTACTGTTTTGTGAATCCAGACTTTTGGAACAGATTCAAATTCTCAATGTATAGGGTTTCTTCCCCTCCCCTCCCTTTAAAAAGCACACAGTAACCTTCAGTCTTCTTGCAACAGTGTTTTAAAACTTATGTGTGGTTTTCCTGTATTCACTGTTTATAGAGTATGAGGATAAAACTGTATTCTGGCCAAGGAAGTAGAATAGTATCTCTAGTAACTCTGCTCTCTGACAGCTGTCCCACCAGGCTTCCATTTGATCATATCCCAAAGGTTTGCACCACACAAGCTAATAAACAAAAATACCCTTGGTATAGGCAGCAAGGAGGTAGGGAACTCTTTGGTATGACTGAAGAAGCTCCAAGCATTTCCTCCATATATCTTAGTCTGGAATTCTCCCTTTGAGATGCTACTACAATTTTATAATAAAAGATGCATAAGATGACAATCTAGAAAGGACCTTTGAGATCATCTAGGCCAGCCTGCAAATTGTATGGCTGGGCAAAACTACCTATATAAGGTTACTGCCTTGAGTGAAAATTTAGTTTTTAAGCTGCAATAGCACTTTGCAAAGTAACCCAAGAACCCAACTATTTGTTTTTTTCAAAACTTATTTTAGCTACTTAATTTTTTTATAGTATAAAGTATAAGTTCTACTAACATGCAGGAGATTGACTGGCCCAATTAAAAATAATTCTATGCTTCATATGGAATCAGAAACAAGCTTAAACAGCCAAAGCAATCTTCAGCAAAAAAGGACAAATTAGAAGGCATCACTTTAATGGACTTCATGCTATACTACAAAGCTATCATAACCAAAACAGTATGGTACTGGCACAAGAACAGACACATAGACCAATGGATTAGAACAGAAAACCCAGATATAAAACTATCCTCATATTTTCACATGATTTTTGACAAGGCAGACAATAACACACAGTAGCGAAAAGAATCCCTATTCAATAAATGGTACTGAGAAAATTGAGTAGCCACATGCAAAAGACTGAAATAGGAGCCACACCTTTCACTACTCATGAAAATTAATTCACAATGGATAACAGATTTAAACCTAAGGCATGAAACTATAAGTATAATCCAGCATACTCAATTTTGATACTAGGACAATTGATGCTAGTATGTGGCATGGGATGGGGGAATGGGGGAGCACAGAGAGGGAAGGAAGAAGGGAGTGGGTGTTCCCCTCTGTGTTTGGCATACCTCTTGGGGGAAGAGCACATTTATAAGAGGGACTTTGCTTGACAAATGCCATTAGTGTAAATTGGATCTTGGTACCCTCAATGAATCCCCAACAATTAAAAAAAAGAATCATAGAAGAAAATGTTGAAAAAAATCTTATAGAAATCAGCCTAAGCAAAGAATTTATGAAGAAGACCTAATGGCAATCACACCACCAACAAAATTTAACAAATCAGACCTGACTAAATTAAAAAGCTTCTGCACAGTCAAGGAAACAATCAATAGAACAAACTGATAACCTACAGAATGGGAGGAAATATTTTCATGCTATGTACATCCTATAAAGGGCTGATAATCAGTATCTATATAAGAACTCAGGCAAATCATCAAGGAATAAAAAAAACTCCATGAAAACATGAGCAAAAGACATGAACAGAAGCTTTTCACAGGAAGATATACTAATGGCCAATAAACATATGAAAAAATGATTAATATTACAAATCATCAGGGAAATGCAAATCAAAACAATAATGAGGTACCACCTAACTCCAGTGCGAATGGCTTTTATCAAAAAATTTCAAAACAACAGAGGCTGGCATAGATGTAGAGGCGGAAAGAAAGGAACACTTATATTCTATTGATGGGATTGCAAAGTAGTACAATCTCTATGGAAAGTAGTATGGAGATATCTCAATGAACTAAAAGTAAACCTACCATTTGATAAAGCAATCCCACTATTGGGTATATATTCAAAGGAAAAAATGTGTTAGTTTATCAAAGACACATGCACTCAAATGTTTATTGTAGCACAATTAATAATCACATGTAGAATCAACCCAAATGCCCATCAATACATGGGTGGATTAAGGAAATGTGATAAATGTATACCATGGAATACTACTCAACCATAAAACAATACCTTTTACAATGACCAGGAGGGAAACGAAGACCATTCTTCTAAATGAAGTTTCACAAGAATGGAAAAAGGAACACCATATGTACTTACTCTTTACCTGGAACTAATCGATCAACAACCAGGTGCATATTTGGTAGTAAAACTAATGGAAAGCAAGTAGGTAGAAGGGGTGGGAAGAAGGGTGAATTTACACCTCATGGGAACAATGGACACTGTCCAGGTAAGAGGCAGACTAAGTATATATAACTTTGACTCAAACTGTACAAAAACAATTCATGTAACCAAAACAATTATATCCTTATAATATTCTGAAATTTTAAAAAAATACTATCTTATATTATAGTATATGCTTTCCCTTATGAGAAAAATTATTCAGAGGTAATATTTTATACTAATTCACATTCAGTTTCACTTTCCTCTTGACAAGAACTATTAGGCAGAGGTAAAAACTCTGGATATGGAGAAACATCTGAGATGTGAAAAACACACTTGGACAACAATTTGGCCTTGAGTGTGGCCAAATTTTATGGGACCATGCCACATCAGAGGGATTAAATACAAAGACCCAAATAACTGACCACACTGCTCCTCTCTTGTTGAAATTCCCTCTTTGATCTTTAGAACTCCATTTGCCTCAAGATTACTACTATCTACTACAAGGCCACTTGTCTACATTTTCCATAAACATAATGGCAGACACACAGTAGGTGCCTAATGGTGACTAGAATTTAAAAAGAGCAGACTGACAAAACAGAAATATGATCATGGTCAGATTTTTCCCTCAGTCAAATGGCAACAGAGATGTGATCAGCACCAGGATTTCACTTTATTCATTTTATTGTTCCTAAAGAGTTTTTCTGAAAAAAAAAAAAAAAAAAAATCCAGGCTTGGCGCCTGTGGCTCAAGTGGCTAAGGTGCCAGCCACATATACCCGAGCTGGCAGGTTCGAATCCAGCCCAGGCCCGCCAAACAATGATGGCTACAAAAAAAAAAAAAAAAAAATTCCAAGTGTTTTCAGTTGTTCAGTTGATTAACAAGTTTAAACAAATTGAGCTTAGATCCACTTTATTAGCAGAATTCACTCTGATCAATAAAAGTATACTTGACCACCAAAAAAAAAAAAAAAAAGGAAAAAGAAAAGTGAGTAGGCATCAGTGCAATAGAGCAAATCAGTAACATGCATAAGATGTACTTGAACTCGCAATCTTGGGAAATGAGATGGTGCCTTGGCAATCAAATTCATAACATATTAAGCATCTTATTTACATATTCAGATTCAAAAACCCCAAATGGATCCATACAGGCCTTGCAGTGGTAAATGTTTGTCTTCGCTCTCTTAAGTTTCTCCCCCACTATGAAATGGAGATCAGACTTTTTGTTTATTTGTTTTGTTTTGTTTCATGAAGACAACAACATACCCTGTCATCTGAGCTAGAGTACAATGGCACCATCATATTTCATTGCAACTTCAAACTCCTGGGTTCAAGTGATCCCCCTGCCTATCCTCCCCAGGAATCAGGACTATAGGTGTGCACCACCACGCAACACTACTTTTATTTGTTGTAGAGATGAGGTGTTGCTATGTTGCCCAGGCTGCTCTCTAAATCTTGAACTCAAGTGTGCTTCCTGCCTTGGTCTCCCAAAATTCTGAGATGATAGGCATAGGCTACCATGCCCAGCTAAAATCAGTCTTCTTAGAGGAGTTGGGGAAGAAACTGCCAGGTTTTATTCTTTTCCACTTATAACTGGACAAAGAATGTTGTCTTAGCCAGCTTGAGCCGCCCTAACAAAATACCACAGACTGGGTGACTGAAACAACAGAAACTTATTTTCTTACAGTTTTAGAGGATAGAAAGTCCAATACCAATATAGCAGGGTTCAGTTTCTGGTGAAGGCTCTCTTCGTGGCTTGCAGACAGCTGCTTTCTTGCTGTGTATTCACATGGAGGAGCTTTGTGGAATTTCTTCTTGTGAGGATATTGATCCTCCCGGCTCAGGACTCCACCTTGCAACCTCATATAACTACAGTAACTTCTTTGCTCCAAACACAATCATATTTAGTGGTTAGGGCTTCAGCATATGAATTATGGGGGAAAGAGCCACAATTTGTTTGTAGCAGGTGTGAGGATGCAAAGCACAAGACTGTGGGGACTTTCCCTCTTTTCTCTCATTCTGCTTCCTTTCCCAATCACTTCTTCCTTACACTTTCTTTCTATCCAACACTTCAAATTATACAGAATAGAAAAAATAGTCAATGTGCAAGAAATAATTTTTCAAATAATTTGAAACAGACTGGAATGGGTCAAAAATATTTTATTTTTTTCAGCTGCCCCTAAAATTACAATATTCCAGGAGACACCCAATTCCTTGGCATTTGAATATTCATTTACTTCATTGAACAATGACTGATGGCTTGCGACCCATCACCAGATGTGACAAGTCAGGACAGGGGGCAGCTCATAGAGCCTGAGTCTCGTTGTTTTCATTGCCTTGTGACAAGGCCAAGAGTAACCAGCTCCAACACATTTCAGCATAATGGAACTTCCTAACCGGAGATCCCTTGAGGCCCCTTTGCCGAAGAATCAGCTACATAAATTAGAGACCCACTGCATTGGTTTCTCTTTTTAAAACCAGTGACCTGGCAACAAAAAAGGGATATTTCGATGACATTTTGAACAGTGGCATTGTTAAGTGCATGGTCTCATGAGGCAAACATTTTAAGATATGACTACATTTACTTGGAAGTATGATAAAGTCCAATTTGTGTTTTGAAGCATTAGTCTCTTGCTCTGTCTTGCTTTAGACAGTAGCATGCCCATCTGTCTTCACTGTGGTCCACTGATAAAAAGTTCTGAGCATGACTAGGATTGAAGTGGCACTGCTTTGCCATTTTACTTTTCTTGCTTTTCTCCATGTCCCACCTAGGAGACTACAGAGAAAAGTATGTTTATCCATGGAGGAGCCTGTTGAAGTCTTAGCAAGATGAACAAATATGGTGTCCAGTATACAATGTTAAACTTGTACTGTTATCATAAACTATATTTTGATAATAATGCTTAGTTTCCACCGTGGGTTCTATAACTGAAGCAAGTACTCTTTGCAGTATAAACTTACCCAAGAAGGAAAAAGTTTGTTAAGTCCCAATGAAAATGCTGTCCATCTGTGGTTTGACTGGCAAGACTAGGGCCCAATATACCTGCATCTTCTCAAACTCTAGCATAGGGCCAGCAATGAATACCCATTTGATAGTGATGATATCTATGTTGCAAGGATTGTCAATGAATACCCATTTGATAGTGATGATATCTACGTTGCAACAAAGAATTGAGTGAATGAGGTGTCATGGGGGCTCTATGGAAGCTCAACAGAGATAGATCATCGACTGATCAATTCTAAAGTCTGGTTTGATCGATCCAGGAGCAATAATCAATATAATCCCTATTGGAAAATTCTAGAGCAAAGAGGATGAAAAGGAAAACACAAGTGTGTCTCTAGTGACATTTCTATGCAGAGTGATGTGGTTAGAATCCACCTGTCCCTCCACCATTACAGTGTTTATTTTGTTATTCTTTGAGAGATTGTACTGGGAGGTTCTTTACTGTAGATTTCCTATCATGGAATCCAGGAGAGTGTTTTTTCTTGTTTTACAAGTTTCTTTTCCTTGATATTTATCACTAAATAGAACACGTCATTACTACTAGTGAGTCGCCCCACACTTATGTCACCACCCTGACTACATCATGAATGGTGGCTCTCTGACAAGCATATCTGGGAGTGAGGAAGTGAGAGAAAGAAGCTCCCCTGTAGCATTCTCAGCCTGCATTGGACATAAAGAAGAAAGCTCAAGAAATTTTAGTTTCCCTCTGTGGCCCTTTTGTGGGTCCAAAGCTGCTATTAGGGAGCCCTGGTGTCCCTGAATTATGTGCTAAAGAAACCAATGTTTGAACCACAGAGGGCCAGGCTGGGGCTGGTCTGGTCTGCAGGGGCCTCCTTTGTTTGGTGATTGGAATCATTCCTTGGTTCCTTTTCACTACTCCTCCCCACCCCCAGCTCTTTCCCCTCTCCCAATTCATTCTTTAAGAATTTATCCTGCTGCTTCTTTAACTCAGCATGTGTCTGGGCAGATGTCCAAGAACCCTCCCTTCAACAAGGACAACAACAGGAACAGGAAAAAAAAATCCTCCACTTCAATTCAGTCCTCCCTGCTCTTGCTTAGCTACCCTTTCTCTCTCCTGGTTTTTAACAGCTCATGATTGATAATGTCCTCCTCTCTGTCACCCCGGGACTCCGCATGCCTTTCTACTGAACAACACCTCCTCTGTGAGGCAACCTGGGAGCCCAGCCACTGGGCTCTGGGACCCCCTTGTAGTCTTTTGAGAGAGAAAAAAAGAAAGGCCAAAAAGGGGCCCTTGATAGGGCAGACCCAACAGGTACAAAGCAACCAAAGAGCTGAATGCAAGGAGCCTTTTGTAAGGGCCAGGGACTGGCAGGGCTGGGAGAGGCAGGGGAGGCTAAGAAGGGTGAGCGAGTGAGGGGTCTTTCCACAAATCCCTGCCACTCTTTTCTTTTTCCCAGTGTGAACGGCAACCACCATGAGACTCCAATGGACCAAGTATACTTTGAACCAATGAAAATCATTATGTCAGAACTTTGTTTTGAACCTCATTGGTTTCCCTTAACTTTCCTTGAGAGTGGACATCACATTTTTAATCATATTTAGTTATAAAAATTTTCACCTAACAATTATTGAGCACCTGTTATATTCAAAGCATTGTGCTAAACATTTTCTTATGCCGAATTCTATTTAATCCCTGAAACACCAAGCTATTTGCTTTTTATTAGCAGATGAGGAAACCTAGGTACAGAGAGATTTATTTCCTTATCCTAAATTGCATTGTAAATTAAACTCAGTATTGCCATATTCCAAGGACCTGGCTTGTTCTGTTCTACTATGCTGCTTCTGTAAACATTGACAAAAGAAAGAATGTTGAATGAAGAGCTCCAGGATAAAGCAAAAACATTATTGTTATCATTTCTACTATTATTATTATTATTTGTACCACCCATTGAATCTGTATCAAGAAATTTGCATCGCTCAGGAAATTACTTTTCTCCTTTTTCTTCATAACTATCTTGGGATAAATGGGTCAGATTCGGGATTATCTCAAAGTTGATTAACCACATTATCTCATTCTACTTTAGAAATGCTTACTTAGATTTCCGATTCACATTCTTTACGTTTCAGGAGAGTCAAGTTGAAAATCTTCTACCTGATTAGTGTTTATATATTTTATAAAACTGGACTTGAAAATAATGTCTACTATGCTAAGACAATTCTTATTTAAAGATACTTTCAAAAAATTATGTTCCTTTGATTAGAAAAAAGATTCTCATACTTCCAGATAAATCTATGCCTTTAACTTTATAAATAAAAGCTATCAATAATATGGTTCCCTTTTCTTTGTGGCTTTCCAAAAATATATAATTCAAGTCAGTCCTACTATAAATGATCAAAGCCTTGAAGGAACCTAGTAGTTCCCATTCCTTTGAGATAAACAGCTTGACTATCCCCTTAATTGCTGAATTTTGTACTATGTATGCAAACTTCTGAAATCCCTTTGGAAACGGGCAAGGTGTAATTCCTTGACAAATAAGCAAACAGTATATGCTTCTAGCCCAATGTGGTACCATAATCTGAAACACCTCACCCCAGTGGTCCTCTCCCACAGGGACAGAGCACTGTACAGCTCTACCTGACCGGGAGGACAGTGTGTCTCTCCTGGGAGCAGATCTGAGGAGCAGCTACCCCAAGGAAGTGCAGGAGAGTAATATTCTCATGTCTGCAGCAAGACCAAGACCCTTACTCCTTTAACTTCCTGAGCTGGTATCTCCCTCCCTACTCCACACTCTGCAATGATCTCCCCCCCTTCACCTGCTGTCCCCCACTAGCCACTCCCTTCCCTCCCATTCCCATCAATCTCTCTTCTTTCCCATTCATTCCTTTTCCTTCCACCCTACTCCTTTTTTTTTTTCCTCTTACAATTGCTTCAAAAGGGCAAAAGGCTGGGATAAAGAAAAGAGAGGAAACAGTCAAAAAGTTCTAACTTGGAATTTAGAAAACTATTTTGCTAATGTTAAATATTTAGTGGATCCTTTAGAATAAAAGGCAAAGACATACGCATTGAAATGTTATGTTAAAACCTCAGAAATATTGGAGAGCAATCAGGAAATCCACTGACAAATAACTCTGGAGCATCCATTTTATGCAAGTACTGGGTTAGCAGAGTAACAATGTCAAAATTAAAATTAAATTCTCATGGTGACCCTTAGCTCAGAGAGGGTAGAATTGCTTGAGACACACACATATGCCACATTCAACAGTCATGAAACCAAATCATACAAAACCCTACTAGTGATGCTATGTGTAGGAAATGGAACAGTGTTGGAGGACAGTTCTGAAGATGTGCACCAAAACTCTCAGGGCCAGGATGTGCTGTGAGGTGGGCTCAGGGGAGAGGGCTTGAGACGGGCTCTGAAGAATGGTGAACTTGTCAGGAGAGAAAGAAGAAGAACAGAGCTGCAGCTTTGAGATCCACGTCCATGCCCCCAAATACAAGACATGGGGTTGGGGGGTTGAAGTACTCACATACTCAGTTGCCTCTTCAGTCCAGATAACTGGTCTTAAGATTTGAGCAGGAGTGGAAAGGTAGGATCTGAGTGGAATGTGGGGTGAGAGTGAGAAATACCTCCCGCCAGGACCCGAGGATATCATCCCTTCAGCCAGCTGTGTTTATTGCCAGAGTGCATGTATACCAAGATTCAAATATTGTTTTCTCTTAAATGTCAATGATCCCATACCTAAAAGGTCTTAACCTTATTGCTCACTTGGGAAAATTACTGCTACTAAGTAACTACGGGCACAGAAGTGAGGGAGCCAAATCACTTCTCGTTTGTGAATTGAGGGCATGAATCCCAAAGATGCATTGTCTGTCATATATATGTCATCTTCCTTGCCATTGTTTTGTCACTTTGGCTAACTAAAGATCATCCCTCTTTCCCTCTTACACAAAAGCATCTGATCTCAAAAGCAAAGGTATGTTCTGCAGCAAGGTTTGAACTTCCTTAACCCGAGCATGACTCCCCAGGTAGGCCTGCATGGATGGCTGCCTGAATGCTCTCAAATAACTTCCTCCCAGGACATGGCCCCTAAGTCCCCAAATTATGGGCCTGAATGGCTGTGAGTCGTCATCACAGATCAAGTGTTTTCAGCACCAAATGATAGAGTGAGGCGTAAAAAATAAATGCCATCTATGTCCTGCTGAATAAAAGCCATGATCCTCATTTATTTACTTTCTTAAAATAGAACTGTTTGCTGTTAGAGCAGGGAGGGAGAAGCCATCATTGGCTTTCATTTTGTTTAGCATTCTCCCTCAGATGGATGGAAACATGTATCATTTTCTTTAGTATTACCTGTAAGAAGACAAACCCAGGGATATCCATTTCTTTTTAGCCTGTTAAATGCTAATGACTTCCAAGTAACCAATATCCACTCAAGATTTAGACTTTGCTGGATATTTTGTGTAGTCAGTAATCTATTCTAATGAATAACTCATGAGGAGCTAGGCAAAGAGAAATTCTCTTTTATTTCTCTACTCAAACTGAAAACGATTGTCGTCGATGACTCTCGACTGTATGCATGCACATACCTGTGGGAGGCAGGAATTGGGGCACCTCAATCCTTCGATTAAGGTTTTCAATAGTGAACTAGCTCTGTGTGCTATTATTTGGGGGGCTGTGTACTACAGCTACACTATATACCTGCTGTAGAGAGCAAGTCTGAGTTCAGGTAAGAAAATTATGGTATTTTTAGTTGTGGCAGTTGGAGAGTGAGGTCAATTGAAGAGTAGGGGTGCAAAGGGAAAACCTCTAGCTTCACAATCTAATTCCCTACACATCTTGTGCATGGCAGGTGTGAGTTCAAAAGGGAATTTTGAGTGAAACAGCTAAAGAATTTAAATGCCTATTCCTCTATAACGTTTTGATTGGAATGCTTTTGCTAGTCAATAATTAGTAATTTCATCTATACTTTTAGAACAAAATTTAAGTTGATGAGCAATGTATGTGCAGGGTACTGTGAGATGGTCTAAAAAATTGAGGAAAGAATAAAATATGTTCACTCTCAGAACAGTATCACTTCCCAAATACTGCCCGAACCGCCTGGTGACACATTGCACCAAGCTTAAGTAACTCTCTCCCCAACATGGGGCTGCTGGGTTATGCTAAAGGCTACAAAGTAAATACAGCAAATGTTCTCCCTGAATCAGTCATGGAATTCATGTTCCAGACTGGATTATTCCATTCTGAAAGAGAAGAAGTCACTGTTGTTCACATAAATGCGTCACTCAATCAACAAATAGCAATTGAATGCTAGAAGGAAACCAAAAGAATAAAGCAAGAGACAAGTGGGAATCTAATGAGTAGAGCAGAATACCACTCAAATAGTGGTTTTGGACAACCACAGGCCATTCTGCTTTCCTGCACTCACAGAGCCACATCGAAGCAGGTGTGTTGTCACAGTTTGGGGGGCAGTGCCCCACAGCACGTGTTCTAGCAACAAGTCCCCAAATATACCAGGTCCTTGCTAATCAGCTCAGATTCTGCAGAGACTCTTCTCACTGCTCAACTGAAATCTGCTCATCATTTCCCTTCATGATTCTTTACTGCCCACTGTAGTGACAAATCTTCAGGAATCAGTCTATCTGACACTTTCAGCAAAGCTGCAAGCACTCACTGAACACTGCCACGTGCCGTGCCAGGAACAGGGGAGTAGGCGGAGCACCCAAAGCCATTGAGAAATCAGATAAAGAGAAAAGGTGCACAAAGAGGAAAAGGGAAATGGAGCGAGTGCTCTGTAAGAAAGACGTCTAATATCTTTGAGGGTTGCAACTTCTTGTCTCAATGTGTCGAGATCTTTGGTCATTTTGTCTTTGAATTCGTTAAATTCTTGAGACATCTTTTGGGTCATCTTTTGAATTATAGCTTGACATTCTAATTCCATCTTTTCCTCCATTCCATTGATCCTATATGCAATCCAGATTCTAAATTCGACTTCAGACAACTCAGCCATTTGCCTATGTAGGAGATCTTGTGCTGTGTCTGCCTTGTCCTTACTTGAAGGAGTTGGTCTACTCTGATTATTCATGTTGCCAGAATTTTTCCGTTGATTCCGCCCCATGATTGTTTTTGCTGTTACAGCTGGGCCTTCAAGTGGTGGGCTGAAGATTATGTAGTTGTCTGGGAGGTTTTTGGCCAGGAGTGGCCTTGCAGGGAGGCCTGGCAGTCGCCCCTGGGGTCCCTAGAAGAAGGCAGGCCTGTGGAGGCCGCGTGGGTGCCAGGCGGAGGTTCGTGCAGTTGCTGGGAGTGGCCCTGGTCGGGGGCCTGGCGGCCACAAGCAGAGTCCCTGGTGGATAGCAGACCTGCAGAAATGGGCCAGTTATTTTAATTGTCTCACCTAAGTATCAGCACCCATTAAATGGGGCTTGACAATACCATACGCATATCTTTGTATAGTTTCTGTGATGATTAAAGTGAGATTCATTTATCTAGAGTCCATGGTATGTATTTGCATAATTAGTTAATTTACCAAATCTTTAATGACTACCTATTGTGTGTCATTCACCGTTGTAGGTGCTGGTGCAATAGCACTTCTATTCTAAATAGGGGAATTAAATTATCATTAACAATAAAAAACAAGGAAATATACAATATTCCAGGGAGTGGTGAGTGCTCCGGAGGGCAGTGAATTGGGTTATGGGCCTGGGTGGGGGTGGGGCAGAGGTTATTTTATATAGGTTGGTCAGGGAAGGCCTTTCTGACAAGGTGACACTTGCACAGAAACCTGCAGAAGTAAGAGAGCAGGTCATGAGGATACCAGGGCAGAAGATTCCAGCAGATGGAACAGTAAGTGCAAAGGCACTGAGGCGGCAACATGCCTAGAGGTGCAAAGAATATCACGAGGCTGACTGGTTGGTGGGCAACCAGTGAGCAAGTGAGCAAGAAGGAAAGTGAGAGATAAAAGAGCTATTGTCATTAATCCCTTTAAAAAATCAGTTCTTCACTCGTTTTTTTTTCCTGACTGGGAATTTGCAGCAATAGAACAGGTTTGGAGGGGTGGTGTGGGAGTTAGAGGGAGTACATTTGGCACAGCCCTGCGTTTCCCTGGGCCTCCCTGCATGTGACATTCGTGTCCCCCAGACCACTGGGCATCTGTGTCCCTGGGCATCTGTGGGTGAATTTGCCAGCTCATAAAGGCCATGTGTGGTAGGTGGCTTTGCCTGCTGACTGCCAGGCCACCTGGCTTTTTGGGGGTTGCAGTTGTCATTGTTGTTTAGCTGGGCCCAGCTGGACTTGAACTTGCCAGCCTCGGTGTACGTGGCCGGCGCCCAACTCACTGAGCTACAGGTGCCAAGCCTGTCCCTTGTTTTCTTCCATCTGAATGGCTATTAAAAGTGAAATCTTTCTAAAATGACAAAAGAGACAGCCGGGCATTGTGGCGAATGCCACAATAGTCCCAGCTGCTCGGGAGGCTGAGGCAAGAGAATTGCTTAAGCCCAAGAGTTTGAGGTTTCTGTGAGCTGTGACTCCACGGCACTCTAACAAGGGTGACATAGTGACTGACACTCTGTCTAAAAACAATAAAAATTAAATTAAATGACAAAAGAGGAAGTCTGGTTTCTTTCATCCTTGCTATTTCTAGACTTACACAAAATTCTCTTGGCTATTACCTTTCCATTATTTATTCCAAAGGGTGCTAACTTTTGCCTTTGCATGGAAATGTGTTGACTGCCACACTGAGTGGGCACTTGTTCTGGGGATGAGGTGTGAGAAGGGAGGGAGGAAGACACTCTGCGGGGGGCCCTGGGAGCCCAGCAGGAGAGGGCCTGTTATTAGAAGTGCTGAGAGCCGCACAGGAGCAGGGAGTCCAAAGGTTTTCAGACACAGGAGCTGAGTCTTAAAGGACAAGTGGGAGCCAGCCCATGAACAGGCAGGAAGGGAGCATCACGAGCTCCTTCACGGAGGCAATAACTGGAAGGTCATCCCGGGGAACCACGAGGTGCTGGCTGGAACCAAGCTGTACGCTCAGGTCTAAGTGGGGCATGGAGTGGGAGGGATGGTTGGGGAGACAGCGCAGAGCTGAGGTCTGAAGGCCTGGTATTGACATAATAGGTTACAGTACCCAAGAAAGGGGAGAGAGTATGGATCTACCACACTGCTTTGGCTGAACCATCATCCCGTCCCCCAGCCCTGCAGCAGCATAGGTGAAATAGCTTCTGGTAAGGTCTCCTCACACCCTGCCCCTTTGCTTCACCTGTGCTCCCGCCCCACCCCTCAGCTTATGGAAACCTTTCCTAATTGCCTACTTTCACCCTGGGTGGCAAGTTCAAAGCCTCATGCTTTGCAGGTCCATCTGCATCCTAGCAGGGGATTAACCCTCAATGCCAATAAGTGCTCCCTGACACTGCTGTGTGTCAGGCACTGTGCCAGGCATCACGCATGTGCTGTGTCATTTGACCCTCACACCCACCCAGTGAGGAAGGCAACAGAATTATCCCTGTTTTGACAAAAAGGAGGCCAAGCCTAAGGGAACCCTAGGCAGAGAGCTAAGAGCTGGGAGAAGATTTGGGGAAGAGGCAGTGAACAGGATTTGAGATTAGGAAACACCTTGCAGCTGACTGCTGACGCGTCTTCCTGCGGAGGTCGGTCCACTGTGACTTCAGTGCTCAGTCTTAGGGAAGAGGCAGGAGGAGCTTCACAGTTCCACATGCCTTTGGGTTAGCAGTTGCTATTTTCAGGCACATGACTTGGCCAATGACATTTCACTTATAATGAGCCATATCATGGGACTCTATGCATTTAATTATTTGTTTCAAGAGAGGGAGGACTAGCAACGTCTGTGTCTACACTATCTGCTTGCCCCTGGTCCTTTAAAACTACCCAACACTGTGGGAACCCTGTCCCCACTACCCCATAAAGGCCACAGAGGCCAAACTAGGATTTTGCTGAGATCACCAGGGTCACCTTGCTCATGCCCAGTTTGTCCTGATCTGACCCTATCTCCTGATCCTTAATTTGACTTACTCAGATTCTTCCCTCTGGTTTTTTGTGTTCATTCTTTCCCACTTTCCCTAAGAATCTCCAGCTTGATTTCCTGGTCTGTCCAGGCCTTGCCTGATCTAGCTCTACTCATGCAAACCCAGGCTTCTTACCTCTCGGTGTCAGGCAGAGGTGAATAGGGATGCTGATACGGCTGGGTGTTTAGTAAACCCTATTGATGGGGTAAAATAATAGCTAACACTTACTGAGCACACCTCTCACCAAGTCTTGGGTTATATCAGTTAATTGACATGATCTTCATATCAGTAAATCTCACGGTTAATTCTCAGTCATCATTATATTTAAAATAACCTTAGAGGGCTTCATTGACCTTTCTACAGGTGCCTTCCAGGATACCATCCTCCTCCTTGAGTTTTCACCCTTTTCAGCCTCCCGTGAGAGTTCCTTCTCTTCCTTCATCTGTCTTACTGTTAATGTGACCCAGGGCTTGGTCTTTGGTCCCGGGTGACCTCATCACTCTCATGACTTTAAAACCCCTCTCCTGAACCTACATGCCAACTACCTACCTGACATGTCCATGTCTAATGAGCATTTCAAACTCATGTCCTGATCCACCCTCAGACTTCCCCATCTCAACCGATGATAACTATGCCTCAGTGGAGTCAGTCATCTTTTCTCCCCCCCCCCCTTTTCTCTCCCACTTTCTGTTCCTCCACACATCCAATCTTTCATCAAATCCTGTTGGCTGTACATTCAAAACAAGCCTGGAATCTGACCACTTCTCACCATCCCATCACTACCACCTTTCTTATCTCTTGCCTGGATTATCACAACAGTTTCCTAACTGTTCTTTCTGCTTCTACTCTTCTCTCTACAATCTATTATCAACATAGTGGTCAAACAGATCATTTTAGAAAATATAAGTCTGACCACATCACTCCTCTACTCAAAGTCCTGCAATGGCCCATGAAGTGTGACAACACCACTGGTACTGTTACCTTCCTGCCCTCATCTCTTCCTCCTATCCTCCTTCTCCATTACCAGACTCCAGCTACCCTTCCTTCCTTCCTATTCCTCAAACATGCAGGCCCAGTGCTCCAACACCTCTCCCCAAGATGCAGGACTGACTCCCTCTCTCACCTCTTCAGGTCTTTGCTCTGATGTCACCTCTTGGTGGGTCTACCCCAACCACCATGTTAAAGACTGCAGTTCACCCTTGGCACACCCAGTCTTGCTATTCCTGCCCTATCTCCCCCTCTTATTGCTTTCTAACACATTAATTAATTTACTTGTTTATGATGTCTTTTGTTCCCTCTCTTAGAATGTAAGTTACAACCAAGAGTGAAGTACCTAGAAAAATATCTAATATGTGTATAGCTCCATGTTCCAGGCCTTATCCTAAGCATATTGTAAGAAATTTAATTTTTATATCAACCCGATAAAGTAGATACTATTGTTATAGTCCATTTTTTGGATGAGGAAACTGAGGCATGGAGAGGTTAAATAACTCATATAAAGTCACACAGCTAGAAAATGGCGAATCCTGGACTCAGGTATTCTGGCTGCAGAGTTCATTCTTTTAACCTGAAAAGTATCAGGAACCAACAATTACTAGGTAATGTTATGGCTACTTGACAGATGCAAGAACTGAGCAGGGAGCAGAGGATCCTGCCTGTAATCCTAGTGCTTTGGGAGTCCAAGGCAGGAGGATTGCTTGAAGCCAGGAGTTTGAGACCAGCCTGATCAAGAATGATACTGAGTCTCTACCAAATGTCTAAAAATAAATAAATTAATTCACCATGCATGGTGGCACATGCCTCTAATCCCCAGCTGCTTGGGAGGGTGAGGCCGGAGGATCCCCTGAGCCCAGGAGTTTGAGGTTGCTGTGAGCTATAATGACACACTGCACTCTAGCCTGAGTGACAAAACAAGACTCTGTCTAAGAATAAAATAAAATAAAAGAAGATGAGGGAAGTGAAGGACAAAGATGTTAAATGACTTGCTCACACAGGTAGGTAGTGGCCAAGCTCAAACCAGGACCCAAAGTGCTGCTTCTGTTTCCAGCACTGACACCATGGATAGAGGATGGAGAGAAAGTGCTGACACATCGATTTTCATAGTTCCTCATTGTAAATGTTTCCTATACAAGTTTTGCTTAATACTGTATTTGGGAATTCTCATTAAATGCTGTGAGGGAGGTAAAAGAGAGCATCAGTTTCCAATATACTAGCATGAAAACTATTCTCATGTAGGTTAATTGACTTTCTCAAAGAGAAAACAGAGCTCAGCAGCACAACTACAGTTTCCCAGATGGATTTCTATTTCCCAGTAATCCACAGAAGTGCGGGGGAAATGAAGAGTGACTCCCATTAACTTAGCTCTTTTGCCTTAAGAAGAATATGGGCGTTTAGACCTGCATTATTTTATGACACTCTTTTGGGTGGAGACTGGACATGTGTGGTCACTGCCACTTCTATTCCTGTTTCGAGAATCACTCAGTGGCTCACAGTCATTTTTGTCAACTGTCCAATTGTGTATTGCAAATCAAGTTGTCCTGAGGCCTGCCCAGACGGCCCTCCATCTCATGGAGACATTCCCACACTGAGAAACTCATCTAATCTATTTTCGTGTTTGCATCCCTGACTTTGCCATCTGATCAGTGAAGATGCGTTAAAGGCAGATGTCAAGGATGTTAGGGAAGGGAACCCTGAGGACAGCTTCTGTTGTTTTTGAATGCTGAGAAGACAAGGGGGCTTAGAGAAGGCAGAAGCTGAACTCTTTCCTTGCTAAAGCATGATGGTCTTGCTGGGTCCTAGGTAGAACTATGCTGTTAAGGGAAGCTAGTTTGAAAGCCTTCTATTTCAAAGTGTCTTCCTTGTCAGACAAGCTCAGACATTTCCTTCAACTACTCCAACTGATGACACCTCTTTCCTGGGCTCTATGGTCAGCCTCATCTCCCTAGATTTTCATTTTCTGTTTGCTCAGTATCTCCCCAACTAAACTGTGAGTTCTTGGAGAGCAGGGGTGGGTCTTACCTACGTTTGTATCTCCAGGCCTCAGTGCTGGCCTGTTTGGGTTACAGAATGTTGAGGAAGAAATAGTAAAAGAACTAACACCTCATGTGGCTTCAAAGGGTAATGGTGATCACATTACGTTCAAATTATGGGACCCATTTTTAGCTCTGACAAACCTATTGGTTAATCTTCCTGTCAGAAAGAACAGTCTTCCAAACCCCCTCCTCATGGCCACATTATAGGTAGGATGATACCGAACACAGGGCATAAGGCAGGCTGCAGAGGGGGAGATGCAGACAGGTAGGAACACTGGTGAACAGTTCGCCCTGTGCACTGGAAGGAATTAAAGCCTTGTTAATAGTGAGGATACAGTCTCTTTTCTCAAGGTGCTGCCAGACCAAATTGTAGGTGAAGAGGTTTAGATTTTCCAGAAAGCAGTAATGAATCTGAGAAATAAGGAAGCGGTCTGTCCCCTGGGTTGTGCTTGAGACAAAGATAGTGTAGAACACAGAAAGGATTGGTAGGAACTGGGTAAGGAAAGGAGAAAAGAAATCTGGATCCACTGAAACAGGGATGGCCCCGTGAGTGCTGCTGGCTAAGGATTACCAATTCCTTAGCAATGAGGAGTCATATGATGGTCCCAATGTGAGATGCTTGCCCCTTATGTGCAGTAAGCCATACACAATTCTCATCCCCTAGCAAAAAAAAAAAATTTTTTTTTTTCATAACCTTCTGTGCATCTTGCAACTATTTCAGTCCTGATTCTGGAGCTTAGTCTGGACAGGACTTGGTTTTTAGCAAGGCGTGTTCTTAATATCTCTGTGCTGGAGTTAAACCTAGAGCATAGTAAGTGCTTCATTGTCCAATGAACGAAGGAATTTGGCCCAGGTGCCTGGTGCTATCCCTGACACAGCCTATCCACAAAGCCTTGCTTAAAACCATTTCTCCAAGGCTAGTGTGCCCTAATCTGAATCCCCTCAATACTAAATTTAAAAAAAAAACGAAAAACATTTAATAAATGGCTATGTTTTAAGGAATCAGGTACAATTCACAGTACAAGTCTCTGCTTTGTCACTTCACTGAGAGAAAAACAAAACTACTCGAAGAGTATCTGAATGGCTAAAATTTATTCTGTCCAATCTTTTTCTTAAGTTCAAGTTAAACAGTGACATATTATGTTTTAGTTCTCCTATTTGCAATTCCCAAGATAGGAAGCCATCTGCTTTGATGAAAATGATTTATCACTGGAATTGTGTCTAACAGAGAGAAACAGGGTCCATTTGGTTATTGTTGACCATGAATTTCTGTGTGGATCAGCTAGAGTGACCATTCAGGTGACAGCAGCACTGTTGAGACGAGCTACCTCCAGTTGACTCCAGGCTTTGGGCTTAGATAGTTCTGGATTTGAATCCTGTCTTGAATACTTTCCATGTGTTTCTGAACTTTTCCTCATCTATAAAATAGGAAATTGTAATGCCTACTCACTAAGTAGTAGCTATTGTGAAGTCTTAGTATTATGAGAAGGAATCTTATCAATCAATTCACATAAAAGTACCGGTGATAGAGTTTAAATTAATGTACCATCTCCTTCTGGAGTCATTTGTAGAGGGCCCAGCACCTTTCTTACTCCAGGGAAAGAAGCTCTGATGAAGGCACAGCGTGGTTCAAGGTCTTGGGAAAATCATACTGCAGGAGTCAGAAGAACAAGAGCTTCCAAAATCAACAGAGATAAGAGGGTGGGTCTCAGAAGCAGGGTAAGTAGTGGCCAAAAGAAAGATGATTAATTCATTCAGCTAATAGTTGAGTGCCTAGTGTAGTGATTTTCAACACTGGTGTGCTGTGAGAAGATCTTAGGTGTACTGTGATCAATTTTAAAGATCATTAATTAAATTATTTTCAAAAGAGGTTCAAAGCACAGTAAATATATTCTGTTTTTTACTCTCTTTTTTTGATCAACATAATTATTTCACAGAAGTTTAACTATAGATTTAAGTGTGCCATGAGATAAAAAAGGTTGTGCCAGGTGCTGCTCTTAGGGTTGAAGATCCAGCAATGAATTGAGACAGTCAAACCCTTACCCTCACGGAGCTTATATTATAGTGAGGAAAAACAGGTAATAAGCATAATAAATAAATTAAGTGGTATGGTATGTCAAAAGGTGAATAAAACAGGGGAGGGAAGGGAAGTTGGTAGGGAAGTTGCTGGGGTTTGCAATGTTAAGCAAAGTGGTTAAGAATGCATCCCTCTGAAACCCTAACTGCCCCCTTCTATCATTGCCCGATTCAGCAGGAAGCAGTTAGATCGAGTCTTCGCCCCTTTTCCCTAACAGCAGTTAGGGTTTCTATTTGGAGAGGGAGAATTGATGCAGGACATCCAGCACCCTAGCCAGCTCAGCGGAGCTGGTGGACCTGCCGCCTCCTCCTTGGTGGTGTTGGTGCTACGGCAGCCAGCTCAAGAGCCAGTGGGCTGGATGACAGGCAAGGAGGGGTACCTCCAACGCCCACCAGAGGACCCAATAGCCAAAAAGGCTGGACAACTGCTGAAGAGACATCTGTGCCTTGGTGTCTCCTTCACTTTACACTTAGGACTAAATGTGGAACCCCCATTTCCTATGCCTAGGTCAATTTCTTGTGAATTTCCTAGGCCTCAATTCCATGAATGGACTGTATCCATTCATTGATACA
>CAUYRH010027935.1:0-38484 GCA_963574655.1 Perodicticus potto
GGGGGCAGTTAGGGTTTCTCTGGAGGGAGAGTGATACAGGGGTTCATGGACTGGAACCATCTTTATTGCGTGTGGCTTGATGACCTTTCTGGAAAACATAAATCTGATTAGTGTAATCAGTAATAGGCAAAGGTAGAACAGTGCCAGGTCAGAAGCACTTATTCAGTGATGCTAAAAGAAAACCATATTAGGATTTTTCTTGCTGTTTCCTAAATAATAACTACAAACTTTCTTTTGGCTCACAAGTGTAGGTGGTCTGTGGTTGGGTGTTTTCATTGCCTGCCTCCGTAGCAAAGGTGACAGATTTAAAAAAACAAATCTGAGTTCAGCTGGGCACCTGTACCTCAGCAGCTAGGGCACCAGCAACATACACTGGAGCTGGCAGGTTTGAATCCAGCCCGGGCCTGCCAAACAACAATGACAACTACAACCAAACAATAACTGGGCATTGTGGTGGGCACCTGTAGTCCCAACTACTTGGGAGGATGAGGCAAGAGAATCGCTTAAACCCAAGAGTTGGAGGTTGCTGTGAGCTGTGATGCCACAGCACTCTCCCAAGGTTGACAGCTTGAGACTGTCTCAAAAAAAAAAAAAGCTCAGCACCTGTGGCTCAAGTGGCTGAGGCACCAGCCACATACACCTGAGCTGGCGGGTTCGAATCAGCCTGGCCCGCCAAACAACAATGATGGCTACAACCAAAAAATAGCCGCGCGTGGTGGCAGCCACCTGTAGTCCCAGCTGCTTGGGAGGTGGAGGCAGGAGACTCGCTTGAGCCCCGGAGTTGGAAGTTGCTGTGAGCTGTGATGCTACGGCACTCTACCCAGGGTAACAGCTGAGGCTCTCTCAAAAAAAAAAAAAATCAAAGTTCATTAAGTACAGCAAAGGTACCCTGAGGCTACTAATGAATCAAGTTATGGTAACAAGAACAGGGCACAGTATGGCCATCTGTTAACCACAGCAGAACCTATTGTTTATTTTAACTAAACACGCAGAGCAGAATTCTCTGCTCCCAAGATCCTGTGCTGTTTCCCACTGAGAACTATACCGTGAGACCTATAAGAAACCTGTTTTCTTCAGAGGAAGATGAAGCCATTTGCTTTGCAGTCCAGGGATTTTTATTGTTTCTGACATGATAGCAAATCATTTTCCCAAGTGTCTGGCCTGGACCTGGTCTTGAAGACCTGGCAGTTATCCCTTCAGGATACTCCTGGGTGTGCCCAGAGCCTAGCCAGGTAAGGCTGCCAAGCAGGCTAGACTGGCCTCTCCATTATCACCCACTCAGCCCAGAGGGTAGCAGGCAAAGCTGCCCTGAGTTTACCAACTTTTCAAGCATTTGTTTTTTCTCTCAGCTGAGGCACATCCCAGTCTTCACTTTCCGTGGTTCATTTAGCAACCACAGTATGCTGAGTACCCCAGAGTGGCTTGGTACTCTGAAAGAGTCCCACTCACACAGAGGGTCCCCATGCCAGGGTCCCATGGGCTCTTCTTAGGACCTCCACCACCACCCGCTTCTAGCCCTTTTCTTCCTGGTACACAATATGGCATTGGTTTATCTGGCCCAAGCCCCACTCTCCCGGCTCTAAGAGAGCATACACAGATTTTCCTTTGCAGTTGAGGTTTCCCCAACACCTAGCACAGGGCCCAACGTTTGTGGAACAGATGATGGCGCAGCTCTAAATCAAGGTGTCCAGGAGACAGTTTGTAAGAGACCTTGGGCTACATGAGCCCCACCAGTAGGGAGGATAGCTTCGTGTTCCACAGAACTCAGCCTGAGAAATGCTAGGTAAAGGCATGCCACAAGACAGTACACTAAGTGAGATGTGTTCATAAGAAGGCCTTGCTCTTCCTCTTAGCATGATCATTAATTGGAGTCCCTATGTACTTTTATTCAGACCCTTTTCTTTCTTTTTTTTTTTTTTGAGACAGAGTCTCACTATGTCATCCTTGGTAGAGTGCCACGGCATCACAGCTCACAGCAATCTCCAATTCTTGGGCTTAAGCAATTCTCTTGCCTCAGCCTCCCACGTAGCTGGGACGATAGGTGCCTACCAGAACGCTCAGCTATTTTGTTGTTGTTATTGTTGTAGTTGTGTAGCAGGCCTGGGCCAGGTTCAAACCCACCACCGTTGGTGTGTGTGGCTGGCTCCGTAACCACTGTGCTACGGGCTCTGAGCCTATTAAGACCATTTTCATGCTCCTGTCCTCTGACATCTGGCCTGGATCCCCCTCTTCCTGGAGGCTTTCTCTAGGGTGTCTGCAGGCCAGACATTCCACCTCCAGGGAGGGCCTGAGGGGAGTACCTGTATTTCCTTCAGAGTCAAGCCTCTGTCTGAGGACAGGTCAGATCCAGACAGGCCGGGCTTTGGTATTGGGAGTGTGGCCAGCCAACCGGGGGCACAGGTAGGGCTTGGAGCTGTGGCTCACTGGCTTCTTCATCTAATGTTAGCTACATAGGGGCACTTGTCAGGAAACTCGTCAGGCTATACACTTAGGATTTGTGTACCTTTTTAATTTATGTTATCCTTCAATAAAACGTTTTTATTAGACAAAAAGAGCAAGTGAGGAGCTGGGGACTCAGGGGATGTTTCAGAGAGAAGCAAGTGGCTATGGCTCATTTCCAGGTACTTTCTCATCAGCCAGAGCCCTCAGAGTGAGCAGACATGGCCTCTGCCTGCAAGGTACTCACAGAGCCTCAGGGGCCCTCCTGAGACTGGGCAGGAAACTTGGATGGGCTCATGACATGGATAGGAGCTTGCCAGGTGAGCAAGGCATGTTGGGGCATGTGTACCAGGAAGGAAGTACTGGTTGAGGAGGAGATGGGGCCTCAGGTGAGGCTGGGCCCTGCCGGGAATTCCCACTGTATTCTATTCTAGAGTCTTCTAGCAGTAAAGGGTGGGATCCAACAGGTCCTAGCAAAGCCTAATGAGGGGTGGAGGCTCATAGCAGGGGCAGAGGTGGGAGACTGGGAAGTTTCAAATATCAGAGATATTTTTGAGGTTACATTTAAAGAAGAGAGAAGGGGCACAGCATGTGGGCTGCCTGGCCATGGAGTGGCCATCCTCTGCCTTTCTGGGGTCCATCTCGTCCTCTTCCCTGTGGTGGCTCTACTGCCATCTTCTCTGTCTTTCCATTGTCCTTATTGTCTGTAACATACTCCTCCAGAAGTTAGAGACTTGAAGCCACAGTTTGTTATTGCTCCTTCTCATGACTGCGTCAGGACAGCAGGTAAAGTCCAGCAAAGATGGCTGTCTCTGAACCATGTCTGGGTCCCTGGCAGGAGGCAGAGGTGGGGGACCCACCAGGCATAGACTGGGTATTCCTTTCCCTCCCCCTCCATGTTGCCTCACTGAGTGGGAAGGGACAGAGGGAGCGCCTCACAGCCTGCCTGGGCTCTGAGAAGGGGAACGGGCGCTGCTTCTGCATCACCATGCTCTGTTGGCCTAAGAAATCATAGTTCAGAATCCAGAGAACAGGCTGTAGGCCTCAGCCCTGCCCTCAGTGGGGCTGAAAAATTCACAGCATCTATAATCTACCATAGCAGAGGATTCTTTTAGTGTTTGCTGTTCTTCCTTGAAGGTGTTTGATGCTTCTTAGTTCAGAGAGGCCATGGCTTGCAGGTGGATACCACACCCACAGAAGACTCCATGGTCCTTGTTCTTTTTTTTGGGGGGGGGGCCTGGGGCAGACCCTCTCAATGCTGTCATGCTGGTGGACTGGCATCCCTGCCCTCTCTGCCCAGCCCCCAACATGCAGTTGTAGCACCACCCCCCTACCTTTCATCCGTGGTGGAATGGAGGACCTGGCTCAGAATCTGCACTACTGAACCCTAGGTTCATGAAAGGAAATAAATGTAATATCCACAAAAAGGGTTCCATGGCTGCCAAGTATAGATTAAACAAAGCTAAGCAGGTGGCTGCTGCTCACAGGGGAGGGCAGCAAATAGAAACGCATACCAGGGTGGCGCCTATAGCTTAGTGGGTTCAAAGCTGGCCCAGACCAGCTAAACAACAATGACAACTGCAACAAAAAAATAGCCAGGCATTGTGGCAGGTGTCTGCAGTTCCATCTACTTGAGAGGATGAGGCAAGAGAATTGCTTAAGCCGAAGAGTTTGAGGTTGCTGTGAGCTGTGATGTCACAGCACTCTACTGAGGGCAAAATAGTGAGACTCTGTCTCAAAAAAAAAAAACAAGAAAAGAAATGCATAAGCACATCTGATTCTAGAACACCAGCACCCACCACCACCCAAGCCAAGAGTCAGCAGGCAAGCTGGGTGCTCTCTGTGTGGTCCTTACCTGGCCTGGCCTGCTCTCCTGGGCTGCACTGCTGCCTATGGCCCTGATTGCTGCCCTAGCTTCCCCATTCTTAAGGTAGAGTGGGTGTAGGTGTTGTTCCCCTTGAACTCAATGGGTGCATCTGCGGGTTAGTTTTGGGAGTGTGACCTGGGAGTGTGTCACTTTGGCCCACTGAGCTCAGCAGCACTCTTAGAAGGACTAGATGTTCCTCAGAGGGCCAAGAGGCAGACAAGGCAGATGCCAGCTTCAGGAGTTCTCAGGGTCGATAATAGGTAGAAACGTGCTGCCTTCCTCACTGCTGTGTCTCTGTTCATCTTCTGTGTTCTGATTGAATAACTAGCTCTGGCACTGAGGTCCAGGGACTTGGTGCCCACTCCCCCAGGAGGGCACTTCATGTGTTCATTCATCTGGTCTCTGGTAGGAAGCCCCTGCTCAGAGTGCCACTGGGTTAGGAGAGCAGGCAGCCGGCAGGAGCATGTGACCCTAGAGCCCTGTGTAGATGGAGTGTGATGGGAGGTGCACAGGGTGACCCCGTATTCATGGCAGCCCCAAGAGAGAGCTGACTGGTTATCATCTACCTGGTGTCCCACTTGGGCCAGGCAAGGCTGACAGGGAGACAGGGCCCCAAACTACACAGACAACAAGGACAACTGTGAAGTCCAGAAACGTGGGCAATATCAGGCAGTGGGGAACAGCCTGACCCTCAGGGCTTGGGTCACCCACCACCACTGCCAATGACCAGAGGCCCAGACCCTCCAGGGACCTTTGCCCTTACTAGCATGAAGGCTGCCTCTGATTAGGGGTGCGCTGCCCTGGGACACTGGAGCTGGTCAGTAGACAGCAAACAGGACATTGAAGAGACTTACTCTTGTCCTGTGACAAATGGACAGGGCACCAGGAGATGTTGAGTGTAGACAAAGACTGCGAACTAGGCCAGGGTGACCGGCATTTTGCACCCACCTCCCCGCCACCACCTTTTGTTCCTTCATTTTCCTTTTGGACCATCCAGGGCTGGAGAACCTGTGGCTATAAGGCTACATGTGGCCTCCTAGGTCCTTAAGTGCTGCCTTTTGACTGAATCCAAATTTTATAGAACAAATCCTTTTATTAAAGGGGTATAGCAGAGAAGAAGCTCTCCCTCCTTTAGTGCTTAAAAAAGAACAATCTTGGCTTGGCGCCTGTGGCTCAACGGGCTAAGGCACCAGTCACGTACACCTGAGCTGGCAGGTTCGAATCCAGCCCGGGCCCGCCAGACAACAATGGTGGCTGCAACCAAAAAATGGCCAGGCATTGTGGCGGGCGCCTGTAGTCCCAGCTACTTTGGGGTGGAGGCAAGAGACTCGCTTGAGCCCAGGAATTGGAGGTTGCTGTGAGCTGTGATGCCACAGAACTCTATCCAGGGTAACAGCTTGAGGCTCTGTCTCAAAAAAAAAGAATAGTTACATAATAAACTAAAATGATAGTAGATCACTTTATGATAGGGTGCTTTTAAATACGTGCTATTATAAAAATAAAGATGTAGTCCTTTAAAGAACTGGAGATAATCTGTCCTCAGATAACCATCCTAACGATCCTAGATTTCCTAAAATTTCCTCCATCTACTTTTTCCTGACTCCCCTCAAGACTGTTGGAGGTACAGGACATTTTGCGGGGCATTCTGAGTACTTCCAGCTTCATTCGGGGCTCTTTGGTGATAAAGTCACCACAGAGATGTGGCTGCCCTCCTAAAATTCTCTTTCGGGGACCATTCTCTGAGGTCTCTAATTGACAACTTGCTTTAATGGGCTGGGATGAGAACTCTTTCTTCAAGCCACAGATGATGATTAATGGAGTCCTAGTAAGACAAGGTCCTCACTTTATTCTCACCTTCATTACTTTAATCTCTCTCTAAATGATCATCTAATGGATCTGTATTGCTGTAAAATTCTGTGAATGGTGGGTGGATGTCCATAAATCCCTCAAAACACCAGAGGTCCCCTCCACTCAGATAAAAGGGCCTGCTGAGAGGTTTAGATCAATGTCTTCTCCACCCCCAGGCTCAGGGGGTGACCACCACTGGCAGAAACATGCGTGAGGTGTGACTACCAAGCGTCCAGATGACTACGGCTTCCCCTGAATGGCCTGAGAGCCAACAAATTACATTCCCTTCTTGTGGATAGACATAAAAGCAAAAGGTGATTAGCTATTTGGAGACAGTCAAGGATTGTGAGGATCATTAATTAAGTTGCCAATTGATTCATTCAATCATTTAGCATTTTATTGACCAAGTTGGTCTGTGCCAGACACTGTGCCAGCTACAGGGAAATCAAGACAGCTGAGACGGCCCCAGGACTCCAGGGTCTCCCAGCCTTGATGTGGCAGGGAAGATCTGCAACCCAGGAATGACCACAGTGATAATGGCCCTGGTAAAGGGCAGGCGGGACCTCGTGCCTGCTGACACTGCTACCCTTCCAATTCATTCATTCATTCCGAAAAGTATTGAGACAGTAGCAAACAGCTAATTAAAACATCTTGGGTGTCAAGAAGGACTGGGTCTCAAGGAGGAAAACCAGGCTGGCCAAACCTAGCCCCTCATCTGTGCAGTCCACAGACACTAAGTGACCACCAGCTAGATGCCGTCATCTTGTGTGCCTGGGTGGTTGTACTGGTTAACTTTACATGACAACATGGCTTGCTTGGCTAAAGCATATGGTGAAAAACCAGTCCCGATGTTGCAGTGAAGGTATTTTTCAGATTTTTTTAAATGCAATTAATGTTTAAATCAGTGGACTTTGAGTAAAGCAAATTGCCCTCCATAACCTGTGTGGGCCTGACCCAATCAGTTGAAGAAGCCCTTAATTAAGAGAAAAAAGACTGAAGTCCCCCCAGAAGGAAGAAATGCTGCCTTGGGACTCAAGACTACAGGGTCAACTTTCCCTGCTGCCTGCTCTGCAGCCCCCACGATCGTATGCACCAGTCCCCTAAAATAAACCCCTCTTTCTCGCTGGCTGTCTCTGTCTCCTATTGAGTCTGCTTCTCTGCAGGGCCCTGACTGACACAGCAGGGCACAAGGCATGGTCACTGGCTCTGCCCTTCTCCCTGCTCCCAACCTCGACTGGCTGCCAGAGTCAAGATGCAAAGGGGAGGCTGGGGGATGGGAGGCTGCTGAGCCAGGGACCCATCTGAAGACTCCTCGAAGTTTCCAGCACAAACAGCCGTGGCAGCCACCCCTACCTGTGCCGATGGTCTGGCTGCAGGTGTCTTCCCCTCTGCCTGTTTGGAAGGCCCAATGTGAGAAAGCCCTGGACCCTGCCCCTCCCTGAAGGCCACTGCTGTGACACTTATGCTTGAAAAGAGAGGTCAATTTCTTTCTGACTGCTATTGTATGTGATTTGAGTTGGACCCCAGGATGGAGCCACTTTGTGGCAGAAAAGGCCCTTAAATCAAGCCAAATAAAACCTTTCTTGCTGCTAATCACTGCACTGTGTGGCACTCCACACCCAGCAGTCTCTGGCGTTCACAGAATCTCTACAAAGGGCCCGTGGCCTGTCAAGTGGTGGGGGGTGGTTGTGGCAGCCATTGGGACAATGTCTAACAAGGTCTTGCAGTGATAAGTACAGGATTCTCCAAAGAGATTTTTGCTGAAATGTCAGGCTCTGGCACTTTTTTTTTTTTTGTACATTGAAACACGTGTCATCACTGCAGATCTGTGTTGTCTTGTGGGAACAAACACAAGGCCTATTGTTTGTTCTGCCAATTAGGAACCATGTTTGACCCAACACACAAAGGCCAGGTTGTGTCCAGACAGGGGAGGGAAGTGTCTTGGACCTTCTGACACAGGTCTTTGCACAGAGTTAGCCTGGGCTAGTCACTTACAGGACTCGGGAGAGATTTCCCCTGGCTGGGCCAAGCCAGTGCTCCTGCCAGGAGCTGGCAGAGTGCAGGTCTTAACACCGATTCCTGTGGTGCCACTCCTTTGATAGCTCCCCTATAAAGCTGGGCTGTGCAAGGGCTGCATCCCACCCTGGGGTGTGCTGCCTCTGAGCCCCTGCAGCATCCCCTCCCTGCAGAGCCTGAGAAGGAAGCTGGGTTTGGAAGGGGCTGCAGATAAACTGAGCTTGTCAAAGGCTTCCTGCTCAGCAGGGGAATGGTGCACACTCCCCATCAAGAGGAATCTACTGCCACCGCAGAGCCGGGCACAGGGTCAACGCGGGGCCTTTGTGAGCCCCAGAAAGGAGCCCCAGGAGGAAGCCCTGCTCAGGGACAGAGGCCCCCAAAGGCAACATGAAAACTGCTTTCTTTCCAGAAAGCTGACACACTTAATGTGCCTGCTGTAAAAATAAAGATTAACAGAAATAAGATTTTCTCGGTTAAATGCTACCTATTCTTCCCTTGCATTCCAAATGTAAATGAGTGGAGAAAAGCCGAGGGAAGCAGCTTTGCTGAGACACACTGGTAGCCAAACAATGCCGGCCCAGGGGAAGGCACCATTCCCAGCATTGTCCTCAGCATCACCACTTCAGAGCAACACTCCCAGCTCTGATCAGAGCAGAGGACTTGATCTAACATCCTGGGTCTAATGTGCAATAGGAGATTCATTCACACAAATTATGGCAAATTCATTTGATAAAATGGTGTGCCTTCTATTAAAATGGTTTTCACAAAGAGTTCATTGTAATAACATGAAAGATGATATGAAAAAGTTTCTTACTTGTAGACTAAACATGTTTCTCTTTTCCCCACAGAGTAATTCAAAACAACTTGTAGAGTATAAACATAGCTATGAGTTTTTTTTTTTTAATTATGCTAAGATATGAGCCTGGAAGGAAATATTTTTAAATGTTAACATAGGTTTCTTTGAGGAAACCTATAGTTAACCTATAGTTTTCTTCTTTCTATATTTTCTATGTTGTTTCATAAGGAGTGTGTGTATTATTTTATAGAAGGGAAGAATAAAATCATCAAAAATAAACAAACAAGCAGTTGCTAAGATGAGAGAATGGGGTGGGAACTAGCGTCACGTTGTACCCAAGGTCTGACAATTGGCAGCTGGGAACCCTGCCTGGGTTAGGAGTTGTGGTGGGCGCCCAATTTGGTCCAATTTGGTCAAGTCCAGATTATACCAGATGCTAAGTTTAGACCTTTGATTTTTACCAGGTTTGGGTTTGGGTTTTTCCCCCACTTTTGACTAGACACGCACACACAGAAATACACGCACATTTAGTCTGTGGAGGTCAACGAGGGCAGCACGCTCCAGGTCCAGGTTGGCACACACCTCTCAGAGTCTCCTTGAAGGAACATAGACTCCATTAGCAGATGCTGGAATCCCCACCCTGTTCTTCTCCAAGGGACATCGACTTTCGAAGCCCAGTTTAGATGAGATAGATTTCAGTGACAAGTCCCAGAATCACAGTTTCTAAGATAAAGGCTTCACTCCAGAGGTCACTTTGAGCATGGACATAAGGCACCTCCCTGGAGCTTCTTCCCGTGGGTCTAAGGCAGCAGTTCTCAACCTGGGGGTCTCGGCCCCTTTGTAACAATGAAAATACATCGCAGCATTAGGAGGGTTGAGAGCCACTGGTCTAAGGGCAGTGCCTGACTCCCGTCCTGGGAGACTGACAATGCCATGACTGGCTCTAGGTAAACCTGCTCTCACTTTTAATGTATCAGCTGCTTGAAATCTGGACTTTAGGCAGCAGCCATACACCAGTGAATGTATCTTTTTGGTCCCACTCTTCAAAAAATTCAACATATTAATTTTAGCAAACATTGCAGCCTGAGGGTGTGAAGTTAGGCTTGTTTCCATTCCCAAACTACCAGGCAGATAGGATCTTCTCCTTCACCCAGACTGGCTTCCTCGCCTTTACATACATGGTGCCCCGAGCCTGGCTGGGTGTGCTCTGATGCACACCTCCTCTTCAGCTCCACTGTTATCACGGTGGCACCTCTCGGACGCCCTCAGGCAGAGGTAAGCCAGTAACGTTAGATACAGAAAGTTGTTCATTCAACCAACAAATATTCACTGAGCACCTGTAACACACCACACACTGGGGACACAACAGTGACCCAACTGGACATGGTCTGCCCATGTGGCTTTCTGTGCACTTAATAAAATAAAACGGCCAGAAGGAAACCAGTGGGAATCCAGCCCCACTGTTGAGGCACAGCAGGCATTTGGGTGCCACTTGGAACAACAAACTAAAGAAACAGCTTGAGTGAAACTGGACTGAGACTCCCTTGGTTGACTTTAATGAAAGACCGAAAGCAGTATGTGCTTTGTTTAATCAAATATTATTAAAGATGACGTATCATCTGAATATTAACCAACCCACTTCAAATCCTCCTATTCCTGCTTCTGAAATTCCTTCGTGTGGAAGTGAATCACCAGGCTCATATCTGGACCCACTTTGACACCCCCACTCCTGCCCTCCAATTAGCCATCAAGTTGGTCTCTCTCTAAAAGCAATTTCCTCATGGCCACCATGCTACTTATCTCCACATTACCAACACCTGTCTTCCCTTCATTCAACAAACATTCATTAAACACCTACTGTGTGCCAGGTGCTGTGCCAGTACTGAGCTATAGTAACAATCAAAAAGAGTAAGGGAGGAGAATGGGATCAGGTGCGGTGGCTCCCACCAGCAACCCTAGGAGTCCGAGGCGGGTGGATTGCTTGAGCTTAGGAGTTTGAGAACAGCCTGAGCTAGAGCAAGACCCCATCTCTAAAAATAGCTGGGCGTTGTGATGGGCGCCCATAGTCCCAGCTACTTGGGAGGCTGAGGCAAGAGGATTGCTTGAGCCTGAGAGTTTGAGGCTGCTGTGAGCTGTGACACCACAGCAGGGACACTCAACCCAGGGAGACAAAGTAAAACTCTGTCTCAAAAAAAAAAAAAAAAAAGAGTAAGTAGAGGAACCTACCATCTAGTGGGGGAGATGGGCATTAACCAGGGCTCATAGGTAAATGGAAATGAGAAAGTTGATAGAATAAGTGAATGGATAAATGCATGAATGAATGACCAGTTATTTGGGCTAATATATGATCCATGCTTTGATCCACCCTACACCTACTGCCTGGATAATGGTGCCCTAGCTTGGCTTTTTAATGTCACTCCCTGCCTTAAACTCTCAATGGCTCCCTACCGCACACTAAATGAACTTCTGATTTCCCAGTTGGGTAGCTCTCCACACTCTGGTTCCAACTTACCTTTCTAGTTTTCCCTCTAACTCTCTAGGTATAATCACTGCATTACTCTTACTATTGCTATGTTTGTTTTCCCTGTCTAGAAAAGGTTCTCCCATTTCTGATGTTGAAATCTCATCCATCTGAGAGAGGGGATGTGTGGGATGATGGGACGTAGCACAGAAGAGACACATTCTCATCCTCTAGAGTAGGAAGTCGTGATGTTAAAACATAAAAATCAAGAAGAAAGAGTATAAGCCTATTATATAAAAATATTAAGGCAAATGGCAGAAGCAGCTGCTGAAGGATGTGCAAGTGTTTGCCTCCAGGGGTAGAAGCTGAGAGTAGGGAGGCGTAGGGGGCATGAGACTGGAATTTTTTCTTTTTTGTTGTTCTGTTTCAAGATTAGTGATATGTAACTGCCTTTTTAAACTACGTATGTGGATTAGTTTGCTTTTAAAATTGTTTTTAATGCATATAATATATCAAGAGAGAAAATTAAATAAGAACTTTAAGTAAGGTAACATGTATAAAGTGTACAGTGTAATACCTAGCCTGAAATAAGCAAAGAATAGAAGGTTATCATTATTTTTGTCTTTTCTATCAATCCTGGAAGACACAGAAGCAGGGATGAGATGCTGTGAGTCTTCATGATGCGTAAATTTGAAACTCCTATAGCAGCTTCCTGACTCATTCCTTTGGCTTCAGTGTTTCTCTCCCCTAATTAGACCATCTTTTTTTTTTTTTTTTGAGACAGAGTCCCACCCTATGCCCCGAGCAGAATGCAATGGAGTCATATAGCTCACTGCTACCTCAGACTCAGGCTATGGGCAGCCACTGCCTCAGCCTTCAGAAGCTGCTTGGATTACAGGTGCTTGCAGTAGCGCCCAGCTGGGTTTTTCCATTTTCTTAGGAGTCAGGGTCTCACTTTCGCTCAGGCAAGTCTCGAACTCCTGAGCTCAAGCAATTCTCCCTCCTCAGCCTCCCACAGTGCTGGGATTACAGGCATGAGCCACCATGTCTGCCTAATTATACCATCTTAACTATCCATTTCATATTCATCCTCCCAAGACTATTTTTCTTTTGAAATCCCTATGGAAGGACTTTACAAAGGTTTCCCTGTGTGTTAGGATAGTGGTTGCTGTTATAACAAACATGCCCCAAGTTCTCAATGGAGTCACTTACCATTGAGACATTTTTCACTCACCTGATATTCCTGGTTTTCAAATTTTTCTCCTCTTTAGGTTCAGGAACATGGGCCCTTTTCATCTAGAGGGTCCTCCATCTGCTGGGTCCTTCTCACCCAAGCAGGTGGGAAAGGAGCAGAGGAGAAGGCCTGACTGCCTCCCAATTGCCCTATCATGGAAGTGAATCACATCACTCTGCTCACTTTCCTCTGTCCAGACTTGGCCTCTTGGTCCTGCCTAGATGAGAAGGGGGTTCTGGGAAATGTAGTCTTGGCCACACAGCATGAAAAGTTACACTGTGGAAGAGCAGTATGGACTTCGGTGGAGCCATCTCTGCTGCCTTCCCTACCTGTGGAATTTGGAACTTCCAAATTTCAGCTCATCCTAGAGGTACATTCACTTATCCAGACTGGTTTCTGTCTACCCAGAGGAACCTTCTATAGTCCCAGCCACCAGATCTTGCTCCCCTCTCTCCCACTTAGTTCTGGACATTGTATGGGACACATCCCATCCATCCCAATACTATAGGCCTTTTCTTTTCTTTTTTTTGCAGTTTTTGGCCAGGGCTGGGTTTGAACCCACCACCTCTGGCATATGGGGCCGGCACCCTACTCCTTTGAGCCACAGGCGCAGCCCACCATAGGCCTTTTCAAGGGCGAATGCCACCTCCTCTTTGAAGACTTTCTCTTTCTATAGCCACCCACTCACAGGACCGCTGGAACTGAATTTGGGAGTTTGGGAGTTGGATGGGACCTTTGTGGTTTGATCTCATTGGCTTTAGAAAAAGAAAATGGGGCCCAGGAAGGTTAAGGAAATCCCCCAAACATGGCATTCCCAGCAGACCTGTGCCCTGCCCCCCACTTCCCAACAACTCAGCGAGAACCTTTATGGCCATGACAGGCCATGATCTGAATTTGGTTGAGCCATGAATTTGGCTCGTATGAGCATGACTGACCTCCCGGCATTTGCATCTCAAGGTGGATGTTTTTGTTTTGGTCCCAGCCTCCCAAATGGCTCTATCCAGCTTCCCATCACGTGCTGACATCCGGTGTCCCTTCCCACCCTGTGCTAGAGGCGGTCTGTGTGACCAGTAGCATCTGTCAGAAAGGACAGGATGTTGCTTCTGATAGTAAATGATGAAGGACTTTGGCTTCTGACGTGGTGCTCTCTCTCGGGGATTCCTTACTTTGAGGTAAGCTGTGTTGTGAGAAGCTTACTGGGACATGCACCTGTCAAGACACAGAAGCTACAGCCACATGAGTGAGTTTGGAGAAAATCCTCCAGCCCTGGGCAAATCTTCAGAGATGTCAGACCAGGTCAACATCTTGCCTCATGAGAGTCTCACCCAGCCAGGCCTCTCTGAGATTGTGTGATACTCTCATGTTCGTTGTTTTAAGCTGCTAAATGTTGGGATAATTTGTTTCTCAGCAACAGATAACTAAAACAGTCATTTCTGTTGTCTACTCACAATTCAAGCATGCATTTTGTTTACTTAAGAAGGGGAGAAAATTTAAAACTATGTATTACGTTAATGTTGTAGTTTTTTAAGTTGGGCTCTACAAAGGTTTCAGGAAGTATCTGTTGTAAATGTCAAACTTTCTGGTATTTCTTCTGTGTCTTGTTCTAAGTCTCCAAATAATTGGTGCACTACTGAGAAAAAAAAAGGAAGGGAAGGAGAAAAGGTAGAAGGAAGAGCAGGAGGGAAGGAGGATGAAGGGAGAGAGGGAAGGAGAGAGAGGAGCCCTATCCACCCCTCTAAGCCACCTAAATGCCAGATCCCCTAGGGAGCTTTTCTATCCCTCACACCTAATATCTAGAGGTGAGTCTACTGCAGTCCTTTGACATTACTTTTCTTTTTCTTTTTTTGATTTTTATTAAATCATAATTGTGTACATTGGTGCAATCATGACATTACTTTTCTTATGACACTTATCAAAGTTTGTCTCAATTCATTAATTCAACAAAGAGCTATTTATTGAGCACCCAGTGCTGGCTCTGTTCCAGGTGCTTGAGATACATCAGTGAGCAAAACACGCCAAGATCTGGCTCTGGTGGAGCTCACATTCTCCTCACGGGAGACGATAAACAACAGACAAAATACACTCCAAATAAAATAACATGGAAGGTGATGAATGTTACAGAAAGAAGGAAAAGGAGAACAGGGAGGCTAAATTATTAATGCCTTTACCATGTCCTTGCTCAGATTCTCAGCAGCTCAGGAGGGTGGACGGGAGGAGGGTCCACCTGAGCCTGGATGTCTACAGCACTAAGCCTGTGCCAGGTGCTTGCAAATATCTGTTTAATTAACACCAAAATGAAGAAGCTAACCCACGAATGAGGATGGCAAATCCAGGAGACACAAAGCCCTACTCGTAGTTTGTCACCAGATCTATCAGCAGGCCTGGGGCCGCAGAGAAGCCCATCTGGGTGAGAGCCCATGAGTGATCCTCACTTTGAGGCCTGAATGACATTCTGCAACCCAAACCACCTTATCTCTTTTCCTGGTACACCGGATTGCCAATTGGTGGAACTAGATCAAAGAAACTTCAAAGTCATCTGCCCAGCATCACAGGGCCCAAATAAATGAGACTGTTTTAAGCAGGTGAGCCCCTGGAACAGGTAACCTTCTCCTTATGATATCAGTCCTTTCACATTCCATGCCCAGGGGCCCTCCACAGATTTTCACCCCCGAGTCTCCGAGAAATAGGCTCAATGGAAAGAGAATACTTCACAATGTCCACGTGCTGACCAAGGCCCCCAAGACAGCAAGTGTCACTTTATCAAACAGACACAAAGAAACAAAAGCAAATGAAATATTCCTTCCATAATTTACATCTGTGGTCCCATAAAGTCTGGGGGTTGGAATTTTTCTTAATAGTAGGCAAAGGTACAAGGTTTCTTGTTTACTATGTTTTCAAGGTCTACTATGTTTTCCTGTATATTGCAGGCAATAAATTAAAAAGCAATGCAATTAATATAGGATCAAAAAATAATTTGTAGGGCGGTGCCTGTGGCTCAGTGAGTAGGGCGCAGGCCCCATGTACCGAGGGTGGTGGGTTCAAACCCAGCTCCGGCCGAACTGCAACAAAAAAATAGCCGGGCATTGTGGCGGGTGCCTGTAGTCCCAGCTTCTTGGGAGGCTGAGGCAAGAGAATCAGCTAAGCCCAGGAACTGGAGGTTGCTGTGAGCTGTGTGACGCCACGGCACTCTACCAAGGGCGTTAAAGTGAGACTCTGTCTCTACAAAAAAAAAAAAAAATTGTCTTCAATAGCTATGAAGAAATCTTAGGGCACTTTCAGCATCACCAAAGAAATAAAAAAGACTGAATGTAAGTAATGTCCTCCATTTTTTTCAAACCACCCCACACGCAGGCATGCACACACGTGCAAACATATACAAGGGTCAAACAACTAATAAGCCGTGTAAGTGGGACCCTTACTCTTTTTTTTTCTGTTTGAGACAGGGTCTCACTCTGTCACCCAAGCTGGAATGCAGTAGCATCATTATAGCTCACCGCAAACTCCGGGGCTCAAGCAATCTTCCCACCTCAGCCTCCTAACTAGTTAGGTCTACAGGCACTCACCACCATGAATTTTTTCCATTTTTAGGGTCTCTCTCTTGCTCAGGCTAATCTTGAGATCGAGTGATCCTCCCACCTCAGCCTTCCTGTGTCCGAGGATTATAGGCATGAGCCATGGCACCCCACCATCACCCTTGCTCTTATTTTAAATTTCTTCTATCTATTCCAGTGTCATTCCTAGTGCAGTGGAAAGTCAAGTGCACCAGAAGCACTGGGGAAGCTAGTAGACATGCAGACTCCTCAGCCTCACCTGGACCTACAGTGAATAAATGTCATAAACAAGCTACCTGGGTGATCTGCATTAAAAGAAAGTTTGAGAACCAATGCCCTATGCCTTGCTGCTGTCTGAAAGTCCTTTGTAAGTTGATCGCACTTCCTTAGGGCCAAGGCAGTTGTTATCTACTGGCCACAAGCACCAGGAACTCAGCCCAGCTTCCTTCGATTCTTATTGAAAAGCAACCATTGGTTTGAGTCCTGAAGCACCTAAAAAAGAAATGTACTATTAGAGCCCCAGAGGTGGCTCAAGCCTGTAATCCCAGAACTCTGGGGGGCTGAGGCGGGTGGATTGCTTGAGTTCAAGAGTTCGAGACCAGCCGGAGCAAGAGTGAGACCCCGCCTCTACTAAAAATGAAAAACTGAAGCAAGAGGACGACTTGAGCCCAAGAGTTTGAGGTTGTTGTCAGCTATGATGCCATGGCACTCTACCAAAGGCCACAAAGTGAGACTCTGTCTCAAAAAAAAAAAAAAAAAAAGCCCACCTGTCTATCCTCAGGATGCAAATTATGCTTGTGGACTCAACAGAGATAGAAGGGGGATGGAAGCAGGGCCTTTGGGAGGCAGCGAGGCACTCACGTGGGATGGGAGAGCAGCACAAGTGAAAGGGGTACTGCATGCAGACAGAACCCCAGAACAAGGCGCTCTTTATGATTCTACTCTCACTTTAGTGTGTCAGAATCACCTGGAGGGCTGGCTAAGATGCAGATACCTGGGCCCCACCTCCAGAGGTTCTGATTCAGCAGGTGTGGCAGAGGGTCTGAGAAGTTCCACTTCTAACGGGCTGCCAGGTAGTGCCCAGACTGCTGGTAGAAGGGACACACTGCTTGGAAAGGCTGAGCTAGTCAACCTTTTTGCTCAATGCAATAATCTATTTTGCTATGTATCCCTGGAGACAAGGACATGATCACCCTGTCTTTCTGCTCACCCCCACCAACAGTTGAGAATCTCACTACTTATTTGAAAATGGAATTTCCATAGATAACTCTCCTGACTCTTGAACTGTACCAAAATTTGCCTCTGATATCTTTCACCTACTGACCGCAGGTCTGCCTCCCAGGTTCTCACAGAATAGCTCTGTGCCTGTTTCAACGCAGGAGTTTCTTCTTCTTTTTTTTTTTGAGACAGAGCCTCAAGCTGTCACCCTGGGTAGAGTGCCGTGGCATCACAACTCACAGCAACCTCCAATTCCTGGGCTCAAACGAGTCTCCTGCCTCCGCCTCCCAAGTAACTGGGACTACAGGCACCCGCCACAACGCCTGCCATTTTTTGGTTGCAAGCATCATGGTTGTTTGGTGGGCCCAGGCTGGATTCGAACCTGCCAGCTCAGGTGTACGTGGCTGGCGCCTTAGCCTGATGAGCCACAGGCACCCAGCCTTTTTTGCTTTTTTTTTTTGTAGAGTCTCACTTTATCACCCTTGGTAGAGTGCTATGGTGTCACAGCTCACAGCAACCTCCAACTCCTGGGCTTAGCCGATTCTCTTGCCTCAGCCTCCCAAGTAGCTGGGACTACAGGTGCCCGCCACAACGCCTGGCTATTTTTCTGTTGCAGTTTGGCAGAGGCCAGATTTGAACCTGCCCCCTTCGGTATATGAAACTCCCTCAGGAGTTTCTTAAATATCTGAAGACACAGCCATCCTGTCCTGCCTGTCTCTTCCTCCCTACACCAATCCCTCTGTGCCTTTAGCCAATGCTCAAAAGGTTGAGGATTTCCATCAACAATCAGCTGCCTCCCTGAGACAATTTCTAACCTTGTTGCTTTCTTTCTTATAACATAGTGTCTGGAACAGGACATAATACTCCATTTGAGATCTGACCGATACAGTATAGTCTCTTGAACTGGATGCCTATTTTAATGCAGATCATATATTTTTTAACAAACCATCGCACACATTTAGCCTTGTTAAGCATGTAGTTACCTAAAACTAGAATTTTTTTTACATAAACTTGTAATTCAGCCAGGTCTTCTCCATTTGTCTTTAGTTGCCTCTTTAACTTAAGAGTTATATTTAATCCTCTAAATGTAACTTTGTTGGGTTTGTCCATTTTTTAACAATTATTAATGTATACCTTAGTTATGAGGTGGTGGCAGCAGCAGGGTTGACAAGAGGATGACAGTCCCCAAATATCAATGTACTCATTTTACAACTTTATGAGTCAAAACAGCCACCAGTGACACTGTATTCTGCAATCTCCAGACTCGTGGCCTCAACATTTCTGGGTCACCCCTGATTTCAAATATTCTTTCTCCTGCCACAGTCTGCATGCCAAACCGTGAGTCTAATTTGGGGTTCAGGAAATTCGGTCTCTATAGCTCTGCCTTTCCTCCAGGTGTTCAGAGTCTGAGATAATAAAGACAACTACTTTACCAGGTTAAGCTGAGGAAGAAGGATAATATACTGTAAAAAGAATCAGAGAGGACCTGAGAAGTCAGCGTCACAAACCCAACATCGAGGACAATATTAAAAATGCAATTTGGGTTCAATTTTCAAAAAAGTGAATTTCGGCTTATTACAATGATTGGTCCATCCAGATACCCGGATTCTTCATTTACATATTCGGTAATCTTCCTCCTGGACGCTGCATATTTTAAAGATGGTATTTTGCACTCCCGCCTGGTGCACGTGAAAATACCTCTAGGTAGAGAAAGATGAAGGTTCTCCGCAGCCAAGAATTAAATTGAGGTAAACAAAACGTTTAACAGAAAAAGGCAGAAGCCTCCATGTCAGCTCCCTCTGCCTTCAGATGTGGGTTTTTCGGCAGAGGAAATACACAACACAACAGACATCTGGAGGCGACTTTAGAGAGCAATTTCTGACTCTGACTACCAGAGAGCTTTAAAATATGGCAGGAAGAAGAAAGAAGCCATTGGAGCTCTTGGGACCTGAAGGGAAACGGGAGCGGGCGATGTGTGGTGTCTCTTTATCCACAGATGTTTCAAAGCATGACAGTGGCGGTAACAAAATGGCATTGCGAAAGAACTAGCGTGTTACTGTCTCCTCTTCAAGACCCGGACGCGTAGACAGGGAATGGCCTCTTCTTCCAACCCTAACTTTGAAGCAGCACCGCTGACTCCCCATTGCCTGATGGGGGAAAGCCAGGCTGCTGCCACGACCTTTCATGGGAATGGAGACAATTCTTGCTCTCAAAATCTTCTCGTGGCTTGAACCGAAAGTTAAAAAGGGACTTTTCAAATTGCACCTCTGCGCTTGATCTTACCTACCGTTAATGAGTAATGTATGTCCGAGAGGAGACGTGGTATGGAGCACCACTACGGGTTACAGAGCGACGGAGAGGAACCATGCGGTGTGTAGGAGCCGCAGCGCCCGGATTGGGCCCGGACCGGCGATTGTTTGCGCTGTAGGGGTGGGGCTGTTTGCTCTTGGGGAAAGGGATGTCTCAGGGGTTGGGGGGGATTCTTTCCGCAGCGAGGCTTGTTTTGCTCGTAGCGGGGTGTTCCCTGGAGAGCTGCTGCGCGCAGAGGCGGGCCCGGAGGCGCAGGGTGAGCAGGATGCTCAGGGGCCGCAGCCGACTCGTGTACGTGTGTGCTCGGAGGGGAGGTGCAAGGCGTGTGCACGACACGGGCAGGAAGCGCGCCGGGGCGCCACGGAATAGAGAACCAGAGCCGCCGGGCATAAATACGGCGCCAAGTTAGCCTGGAAAACCAAGCGGACTGAGATCGGCGCCCCTCTGGCCAGCGCGCTAACGCGGAGCCACAACAGGTCGAACGGCAAGCGGCAAACGGGAAGAATGTAGCGCAGGTCTCCACGCACCCCCGGGTGGAGCGAACACGAGCTCCCGGGGCAGGCGCGCGCTTAGACCAAGCAGAGCACGCGCCGCTCGCACCCTGGCGCGCTCCCCGCGCGGTCTGGGGAACCGCGGCGCGGGCGGGTATTAAGCAGAAAGGAGGAGGCGTGGCCTAGCCAAGACAAGCCAATGGGCCGGGGAGGGGCGCGCGGGGGCGGAACTATGGGGCAGAGCGCCGATTGGCCAGTTTGCCGCGGTATGCAGATGCTGTGCGAGTCACGTGCCAGGGGCCAGGACGACTTCCTGTTGGAGGCCAACGTCGGGCGGGGAAGGGGGCGCGAGCGCCCCGTCTGGCTGAAGCGGGGGGAGGGGGTTTCTTGTCAGTTAGAGCCACAAGATGGCCGCGGTGGCAGCTCCGCACTTCAGCGCGACGGCCCCGGGAGCCGTAGCCGCCGCCGCCGGCCCCGCCGCCGCGCAGCCCTGAACGCCGCCCAGGCCATCCCCGCCGCCCCCTGACAGGGCCGCTCCCGCGCCCGCCGCGCTCCCGTCGCAGCCGCAGCGGGCCTGCCCGAGCCGGAGGCGGAGGGAGTGGAGCGGCCCCGCGCCCAGCCGCCCGCAGCCGCCGCCGCCGCCGCCGCCTCGGACCCGGGCCGCGCCAGAGCCGCGTCCCGCCGGCGCGAGGAGGAGGCGCGTCGCGGCGTCGCCGGGGCCGGTCCTGGACCTGCCGGGACGCGCCGCCGCCCACCCGCCCGCGCCGCCGCCGCCCGCGTCGGGTCCTGAGCCCGCGGCGCCGGCGCTGAGCGGGCCCCAGACGCCCGAGCGTCCCCGAGGCTATTCGGTTGTTTGTGTCGCCGCCGCCAGGCCCGCGCCGCCGGAGCCCCGCGGAGCCGCCGCCGCCGCCGGGGACGGAGCCCAGGTGAGCGCGGCCGCCCGCCCCCTCCTCGCCGCGGTAACTTTGCCCGGAGGTTCGCGGGCCCTTTGTTCGGCCGAGCCGAGCCGGGGCGGGCGCTGGCCCCGAGCGACCCCCTGGTCCGGGGTCTGCCGGGTGCGGAGGGTGCGGGCAGGAGTGGCCCGGGGACCGGGCGGGTGTGTGCGTGTGTGGGGAGATGTGCAGACACCTGATGTGCGGCACAAGCAAACGTGATCGGAATGATGGTTCGAAAATAACCCCCACCCCCTTTTAAACTAACGCAGTGGGTGAAATTCGGCCCTCCGAGCAGACACCTTCAGGTTTTGCATTTCTGATGGCATGTACAGACCCACAGCCTTGTTGTTTGGGGGAAGAGAACTAGGGCGTGCTTCGGGTGAGCAGAAGGGCGTTCTGCGGGTCCGAAATCAGGTGGATTTCTAACGGCGCTGCAAGCTGCGAAGTGATGCGTGTGAGGAGCACGAGCCGTCCAACATCAAGCCGTTACCAGATAACGCAACCCGAGCGCTTCTCCGCCACCTCTGCTTTAAGCGATGCCTCCTTTGCACCTTAACCTTGTGGACGAGATTTAATTAATTGATTCATAGCTATTAAAACGTGCAGATGTGAATATAGGGGTTCTCTTAACCTAGCGACGCAGTAATTGGCGTGCCGGAGAAGCAGAGCTGGAGGAATCTTAGCAAAGATGAAGGATTGCTGCGCGGATGTTGTGCGGGGAGGCGGGGGAGGAGGGGCCGCCAGGTCCTGACTGCACCTACTGCAGTTGAAGGCATCCGATGGTATTGCTGCTCCTGCATGTAATTAGTTGTCTCAAGCCTTTACCTCTGCCAGATGAAACCTCCATTTGAGTGGTCTGCTCGGTTATTTCTAGGCTTTAACTGCAGATTCCGAACTCAAAATGGTGCTCTGTAGATGTCCAACTTAAGCGTCTTTAAGGAGTTTCAAGTTGGAGCCTTCTGCCTGGCTTGATCCATTGTGTTGCCGAGCTTCGGTTTTTCTCGTATACTGTTGTTCACGTTGGTGTACTTCGGCCAGTGTGGGTAGCCAGTTTGTGGCTATCACTGTGAGAGGTTAACTAATCATCTGACGTCGCTGAGCATAGCTTAACGCAGCATAAGGCTTATTGTATGCAAGTTATTTCCTACATTAAGAATTGAGTGACAGTGTAAGTTGAAACAGTGGAAACGTGGCTTGAGTGATTTCAGAGGACAGTGGTGGCCAGTTTGAAATGTGGAGGGGGTGCTGACAATTTTATTCATAGATTCCAGCAAAAGCTCTGCCATGTGAAAGAATAAATGATAAAACTTAGCCCTAGGCCAGATGAACTGGGTTATCAGAGGATACCTGGAAGAAATTTACGTTATTCTAGAGCAGAGTGGTGGTAGTCTTTGAACATTTTTCAGTATGGCATCTCTAGGATGCTTTTTTGGGAAAGAAGTGCAAAATGAGGGTTTTTAAATGACTAGTTACATTATCTGAATGAATTTGTGTTTACAGAACAAAGTCATGGTGTGTGAATAGTTCTAACTTTGTTTATTGATGCTGAAAGGTCCCCCCCACCCACAGAAAGTTTTTAATAGTCTCATAAGAATAGAAATTCTTAGAATCTGGTTTTCTTTCACACATTGGGTCAGGAGAAATTGAAAGCTCAGAAAATGGTACAGTAAAATGTACATGCATACATACAGATTTGGTTTTATTATAAGGATCTGATTTTAAAAGCCGTTATTTTAAATCTTCTCTGCTTCTTAGATAACGACCTAAATGACTGTTACCTGGGTTTTACTATTAAGGTGTGAAATTAGATAAGGTTGGCACGGAGATTGTCATAAAGTTTAATCTTATCAGTTTTACTTTGGATTCTGGCATTTAAATATTCTAGTAATAACCTGGGGGTATATGTAAATATTTGTTTTAGATTTTTCTGCTTACAATGTTTATTGTTTTTTCTTCAAGTGGCATGTTTTAACACTTTAACAAAGATTATTTTGTAACAGTTTTATATTTACTCTTAGTTGGCTCAGGAATTTTGGAATAAATAGTTGCCATTAGGATGCTGATTATGAAGGGGAAATGGGATGAATTGTTCTATCTGACATTTCGTGATTAAAAAATAAGTAATTTGGGGAATATATGAAACTTTTAAATTACAGTATTTCTCAACACTACCACCTTTTGCTTAAACAGCCTGCTTAACTGAGATAAATTTGTGCTTTTCCAAGTGCTTTCATCTGGCTCATTTCCAAACCAAGCCGGAGGAGGAGGTCAGCGCTGGAGTAGGATAGCCTTTTTCCTTAGGGAAGAGAGCTTTCAGTTGGAAAGAAAGGAAAGATAAAATTCCTGTAGTACTGGCTGAGAATGGGGTGTCTGCCTTACCTGCCCAACTCCAAGTGAGGGAGGTGAGGTCCTGAATGTAAACTTAGTCTTGCTATACCTGGGGACAGTGATGCTAACTGAGTTTTTTGTTTGTTTGTTTACAAAGACTACTAGTGGAAGTTGGTTCATTTATCTATTATTTGATTGGAGTATATAGTCTTTGGCATCATATTAGTTCCCTAACAGCTCACCTTTTAAGGCTGGAGAATTGTTTTAAAGACTATTTTCGGGTCTTGGGGGCCTTCCCCAGTAGGACTTGGATCCCTTAAATTACATGCTTATGTTTTAAATTACTGTTTACTACTCAGTCAGGGTTTATTGCATTAAGGTGATAATTGAGAAGATTTTATAAGAAAGACAGTGCATTGGCTGTGAAATCCAGACTATTCCATGTATCAGAGTAACATAGGGGACAATTAAGATTTGGGGATGAAGGCTCCGCGGCTGGTAGCTCAGTGGTTGGGGCGCCAGCCACATACGTGGAGGCAGGCGGTTCAAACCTGACCCGGGTCTGCTAAACAACGACAACTGCAACAAAAAAATAGCTGGGCATTGTGGCAGGCACCTGTACTCCCAGCTACTTGGGAGGCTGAGGCAGGAGAATCGCTTAAGCCCAAGAGTTAAGAGGTTGCTTTGAGCTGTAATGGCACCACCCTCTACTGAGGGTGACATAGTGAGATTCTTGTCTCAAAAAAAAAAAAAAAACAAAAAAACAAAACAGAGAGATTTGGAGATAGAGGAAGCCAAGATTACTTTGCCAGAGCAGCTGACGCCCATGGGGAAGACATGAGAATCTTCAAGGAGGCGGGACAGATGTATAGATGGCCTTGGAATGAGGGAAGAGCAGGTTGAGGGAGCAGGAGGCGGAGCTCTGAACAGGCAGAGCATGGAAGCTTCCATGTACGCAGGGAAGAACCAGGGAACTTTGTTTCTATCTGTTTTGTTTTCTTCTTTCTCGGATTTTGAGAGGAATGGGTGTTTTTCCCTCCAGCTTTATCTCAGAGGGTCTTCAGTGTTTCCTGTGAGAAGCAAGGAAATCTTTTGAAGACTGTGGGTGACTTAGTGTCTCCCTTGTATGGTAACTGGATTCACAGTGAAAGTGACTGGATTTTACTAACATCTTAATAATTTTGTTTGATGATACAAGTAGGGAAAGCAGAATGTCAGGAACTGGCTAATATTTGAGGGGGGGTTGATTTTACAGGGCTTTTGCTATAAGCCAGTTTAATTATGGCTATCCAAAATTCCAAATTTACAGATGAGCTATTAAATAATTGTTCAGTCATGAGGAGAGCATTCTTTACCAAATGCTATATCAAATACAGTAGGTCTTTTTAGGTGGACTTTAATGCAATAGAAATGTTCTGATTTATAAATTTTTAGCTTACAAACACAACTTTTCAGGAGTATAATTACTTAAAAATATAAAGGTTACTTGTCAGAAGTAACTATATTATATAACCTTATATAGAGAGTGTATATGTGAAAATGAAATTAAGGAGTGTTCCTTGCCCAGTGAACTTGTTTGAATAACTAAATTAAAATAATCTTGCAAGTTTTCTGTTGTACAGATTATACATATGAACTGTTAACTTATTATTATTATTATTTTTTGAGACAGAGTCTCACTTTGTCACCCTTGGTGGAGTGCCATGGTGTCATAGCTCATAACAACCTCAGATTCTTGGGCTTAAACGATTCTCTTGCCTCAGCCTCCCAAGTAGCTGGGACTATAGAACCCACCACACTAAACTCTTGCTCAGGCTGGTCTGGAACCTGTGAGCTCAGGCAATTCCTCCCACCTTGGCCTCCCAAGTCCTGGGATTACAGGCATGAGCCACCACGCCTGGCCCCTTGAACTATTAACTTATTAAATGAAAAGTAAAAAATGTATTTTTTAATTCTCCAACTGGGATATAAAAAGGTTTTGCATGTAAAAACATGGTGACAGGGCGGCGCCTGTGGCTCCATTAAGTAGGGTGCCAGCCCCATATACCAAAGGTGCTGGGTTCAAACCCAGCCTTGGCCGAACTGCAAAACAGAAAAATAGCCAGGCGTTGTGGTGGGCACCTGTAGTCCCAGCTACTCGGGAGGCTGAGGCAAGAGAATCGCCTAAGCCCAGGAGTTGGAGGTTGCTGTGAGCTGTGTGATATCACGGCACTCTACTGTACTGAGGGTGATAAAGTGAGACTCTGTCTCTACAAAAAAAAAAAAAAATGGTGACAATCCTTACTGTTTGTGCCATTTTTGGAGTTTTACTAAAAATGAATTTTTGATGTCAGGTGTCTTCAGGGAATGAAGGAACTCTTGCTGGGATGAGGAGCTGTTAAGAACTGTTCCTCCTCTCTAACCCTTAGCAGTCTATAGAGCTGTGTGCAGAGCTAGACAATCTGGGCATCCAGCCATAAAACATCACTGCTGTAGCACAGATAGTTGCTCGCACTCTCCTGAGCCCTCCGTAGTGGCAAACCACAACAGAAGGAAGGGCCCTGGGAAAGCGGCGTTCACTGGTATTTTGAACTCTTTAATATTCTGTGTGTTTCTCTTGAGTTGCAGCTATGCATTGGGACTTTGGTTTTCTAAAATACAGTAATGATTAAGGATGGGCAAGAATATGTATCTGCTTAAATATATACCTCTTGTAGGCCAGTGGCTTAAATATTTGCTCTAGGAAATAAGGAGTATAGAGTTGTCTTTCCTACTATTTCCCTCTTCGTTTGCCTCTGTGTCACAACATTTTTCTGTTGGAGAATGACCCCTCTGGAGACACATTTGATCACTAGGCCACACACAGTGCACGTGGGCCGAGAAGTCACCTGCAATCTGTTTTTTAGAGTGCCCAAGGGATAGATTGGTCTGACATGGCTCATTTTCTACCTTACTTCCTCACAAACCTAACACTAATTTTTTAATTTTTTGCACATAAATGAAATAGTGTTCATTAGCTCACCATTGTTACAAGCTTATAGCATTTTATGTGACCAGCATCTCTTTGTAGAGTTCCAGATAATCCCCTGTGGGCCTTCAGAATACAAACACCTGAGCAGGTCTTTTCTCTTTAATCTGAAGACCCTCTCTGTTTTCCTTCTTCAGACCATTTTCGAAATTAGTACTTTTATATCTTTGTAACACCCTTCCTCTGAAGGCTTGAACTGCAAACCTACAGTATCACAATATCAAGTCAGAGTCTCAGCAGTTAGGTAACTCCTTATCTATGGTTGATTCCTTTACTATCATCTAGACCAGAGGTCCTCAAACTACGGCCTGCGGGCCACATGCTTTGGTGTGATTTGTATTTGTTCCCATTTTATTTTTTACTTCAAAATAAGATATGTGCAGTGTGCATAGGAATTTGTTCATAGTTTTTTTTTAAAAAACTATAGTCCGGCCCTCCAACGGTCTGAGGGACAGTGAATTGGCTCCCTGTTTAAAAAGTTTGAGGACGCCTGATCTAGACTGTCTTGAAGTGACTGACTAGTGCCAAATACAAGTTAGTGCCAAGGTAGTTAGTGGAATGTAAGCTTTGCTTGATTTATTTTATGTGTGTCATCTAGCTTATTAAGAATAAGATCTCACAGCTAAAATCAGGTGCTTGGTTTGAACCTGGCAAAGGTATTGTTTACTTTTTATTCCCAAAGATAATTTCTTATTAATTACTCTTTTAATAAGCAGGGGAAACCTAAGTTTAAAAAGCAGCCAGGAATTAAACTAAGATCTGAAACTGGGAAATGGCAATTTAGCACACTATCCCCTTTCCAACCATTCTTGCTGTGAAGAGATGTTGACAACAAAGTTGTTCAGAAATTATAGTGGGGGAGATGTAAATTACTCCTTGGATCACATTATTTTTTCTTTCACACTACATATGAAATATGAAATGCAGAGAAGAAGGGCCAAGAGTGTGTGGGGAGGGAATTTAACAGTCTTTGTTCCTCTGGAGGCTGTGGGCTGATCACGGGTAAGAGAAGAAGTGATGCCTTTGCCGGACCAAGTACATTTGAGTCACTGAGGACAATTGGGAGTTGTGGGTTGGGGTGAGAGGAGGTTAAAAAGCATCCTCTCAGATAACCAGATCACCATTTAAAAATAAAATCTCGGCCAGGTGTGGTGGCTCACGCCTGTAATCCTGGCGTTCTGGGAGGCTATAAGGTAGGAGGATTGCTTGAGCTCAGAAGTTCAGGACTAGCCTGAGTAAGAATGAGACCCGTGTCTCTACTAAAAGTAGAAAAATTAGCCAGGATTGTGGTGGGCACCTGTGAACCCACCTATTTGGGAGGCTGAGGTAGGAGGATCACCCGAACCCAGGAGTTTGAGGTTACTGTAAGCTAGGCTGATGCCACGGCACTCTAGCCTGAGCAACAGAGTGAGACTCTGTCTCAGAATAATAATAACAGTAACCTTTGAAATTGACTTTCTGGGCTCGGCTCCTGTGGCTCAACAGGCTAAGGCGCCAGCCACGTACACCTGAGCTGGCGGGTTCGAATCCAGCCCAGGCCCGCCAAACAACAATGGCGGCTGCAACCAAAAAATGGCCGGGCGTTGTGGCAGGCGCCTGTAGTCCCAGCTACTTGGAAGGTGGAGGCAGGACTTGCTTGAGCCCAGGAATTGGAGGTTGCTGTGAGTTGTGATGCCACGGCACTATCCAGGGTGACAGCTTTAGGCTCTGTCTCAAAAAAATAAAAATAAAAATAAATAAATATTAAAAAAAAAGAAAAAAAAAGAAATTGACTTTCTGATAGTATGCTGAGGACATGAGTATTATTTAATCCTCGCAACACACCTGAAAGGAGCCCTTCTATTGTTCCCATTTTATAGACAAGCAGGCACAGTGAAAGATGTAATTTCCACAGTATCTGCAACTTTTAGGATATGAAGTCAGAATTTAAAATCAAACATATTCAAAGCCATCACACATGGAAATAGCTTGAATTATTTTGAAACCTTGTTAGTCTCTCCTTTTGCTCTGTGTCTCACTGATACAGCTGCCAATATTAGCAGACTGTGTTCTGAGCACTTTATTCCTCAATGGCAACCTATAGGTTAGGTGCCGATGCTGTGTTCATTTTATAGATGAGGAGTTAGAGATGAAGGAGGTTGAGTTACTGTGCTACTGAGGAAGATTTGTGGGCCCTTGATTCATAATGCCAGGGCTATCCTGCTGGTGGTAGGAAGAGAGACAGACACAAAACAAGTTGTTTTTAAAAAGAGAGATAGCAATAAATGTTGTGAAGGAAGCCGCGTGCACATACGTAAAAGCTAGTAAAAATGTAAGTAATACATGATTCTATAGCTGTATACCAATATCTCCTCTCTGAAGATTCATATCAAAATACTGGATGCTCTCAGAAGTCCAGCAACAAAAGAAGTATGTTTACCTTTATTAGTCCAGTATTTCCCAAGCTTATGTGAGCACGGAACATTGCTTTCCCTTCATACCACATTTTAGTTCAACCAAATGGACTTTGGGAAATGCAGAAAGAAATAGTCTCCAGTCATTCATATGAGAGAAGGGATATGTGGGTTGGAGTGTTCAATCAAGCAAGACTTTACTTAAAATGGCTTCTGAAAGATTGGTAGAATTTGGATGGAAGGAATAATCTACAAGAAGAGAAGAATGAGGAACATTTAGTAAAGTACGGAACAATGGCTGGAACATAGTAGAAACTTGATGTATTTATTGACTAAATGAACCCTGAGACCTAGCTGTAAATGGAGGTTTTGTGTTGGCAGTAAGGTTTAGAAGGGGCTATGTTTGGGTAGAACCATGATTCTTTGACTTGTCAGAAACTATTGGTGGTTGTTGAGGGCCATGACATGAAACAAGTAGGAGATTAAATACACTTCCCTTGAGCAGAGATAATGGTGTTAAAATGTAAGGTGATGCAAGCTGGGACGAGCATACTATCAGGGTCAGACCAGAGGTGCTTGGAAGAATCAGCAGGACAAATACTGCAAAATGGTAGTTGTGCTGCTCTTGCTTGAACTGGCAGAGGCTTTGTTAAAATGTTTGGTTAATTATACCCACTGTGTCCTTTTTAGATGCTGATGTGAAAAGATGACACAGCATTTCCAGGAGAATTTATTGTATGAGGTGGTGTTCTGGGGTAGAGATTTGACTCAGTGTAAATCTAACTATGTAAGGAGTCCTGTAATGATACAGTTCTGCTGTTAATTATGGTGAATACTGTCAATGAAATTGAATTTTCTTTGTGTTGTACCCATAAAAAATTCTTAACTCATTTAATTAAACTTGTTAATATGTTGTTTAGGATATTATATCCTCACTTATAAGTGAAATATGTTTGTAATTTCCCTTTATAACAATATATTTTCTCCAATTTCAATATCACGTGTATCCAGATCAAGTAGAATGATTTTGAAATATTTCTTTTTCCAAATATTTCTTTTTCTGTAAAATTTGGCATGATCTGTTTTTTGAAACTCTCCTTTACTTTTATTTATACCATATTAGTTGTCTATTTTTTGAGACTTTGGGAAAAAAAAAAAGTTAACTGATGACTTCATACTGAGCCTCAGAGTCAAAACACTCAATAATGTCTTATTTGACAATGTGAATGTTACTTTCTTGGCATTATTACTAATATTGCTTAATATTTCGATGCACTAATTGTCTGTTTCTTTTCTGAATGTATTTATCTTCGTTCATTCTTTACGTGGTTTTTGTTTCTAGTCTTTATCTTAAACATTGTTACTGTTATTAAATTTTAAGCCTTTTAAATTGTGTGAAGGCAAAAAGTGGAAACCTAATTAATACATGTATATGTAAAAAAAAAAAAAAACAAAAAAACAAAAAAAAAATTCTTAACTTAGACTTCATATACCGGTCCCAGTTATATTGTAAACTTTATGCATATGGGTATTGACAGAAAAGTCTTCACTGTTTCAAAGAAACATAAGATCCAATTACAAAATAATAAGCAGTGTCGTAGTTGTGTTGAAGTTACTAGAACTTTTCAAAGGTTAAATTTAATAAATTGTTTTTTAACAAAGAAAAAATTAAAACAACAAAATACACTTTTCTCTTTTTTACTGCTGTAGGGTGTGGTGGGCAAACTTTAAAACAGATTAAAATATTTTTTTGTTCTGCCACAGTCAAGTGACAAGAATCTTAGCCACCCTTGTATTTTGTGTATGTTATGGTTTTGTATTTAATTAATTGAGCACTATTATTTAGTCTTTCATACTCATTTTGGACTTTAAATCTCAGTATATCTGGGCAGCTCCTGTGGCTCAGTGAGTAGGGCACTGGCCCCATATACTGAGGGGCGGGGGTTCAAACCTGGCCCAGTCAAATTGCAACAAAGAAATAGCCAGGTATTGTGGTGAGCGCCGGTAGTCCCAGCTACTCAAGAGGCTGAGGCAAGAGAATCACCTAAACCCAAGAGCTGGAGGTTGCTGTGAGCTGTGACGCCACAGCACTCTACCCTAGGCGATTAAAGTGAGACTCTGTCTCTTAAAAAAAAAACAAAACAAACAAAAAAACCCTCAGCATATACATTGCAGATTAGTACTTTGCAGAAAACCTTTATCATTTTGATTATTTCTTTAGATGTGAATTATTTGTTAGCAGGGATCATAACAAGTTCATCTTTGTAGTTTCTATATTATCTATAGTGTTTTGCAAAAATTAAGATAACAATTTTCAGTTTTATTTTGTGTTGTCTTATGTCTTCAGAGATGTCGCTTCCGCAAATCAAGAAGAGGGAAAAAGGGGATTGATAACTGAACACTTTTCTCCCATATTCAGTCATTTAGGATAATAACCATATTTCACCTAGTTAGCCCTGCATGTGGGGCTCGGTCTGTGGATTTCAGGGGAGTGAAGGAGCTTGACAGTCATGATTGTCAGGGCTCCTTGCACTGCCTTTTTTTATGGGTACCTGTAGGAGTGGGCAGTTCCTTTTCTTAAGGACCCTGGGCACTGCCAGTAAGTGCCACTGACCAAATTATGAGGAAACCACATGTGACATATCTTACGGACGTTAAAATTTTGGTACGATAGAAAAATTACAAAATAATTCCCGGTTTGTCTTTCATAGATTTGGTGCTAATCTTTAGATTCTAGCCTGTTGGAAAAATGAGTGTTACAATTAATGGGATCATTCTGGCCAAGCCAGGATGTCTGGTTAGCAGATGTTAAACTTTTATTCTATTCTCCTTTAGGGAAGACTGAGAAAATAAGAGGATTTAAAAAGATATCAGTATTCTTTTCCTTGAAATCAATTTATATTTACTCATAAGTTAAGTACTCTTTTAACAAAAATAGAGTTGTTAGCTAAGTAGCTTATTGACATGCTTATTTAACCTTAGATGGCAAAAAAATATATATATATATATATATATATGTATATATTTTGAGACTGTCTCACTCTATTGCTCCAGGCTAGAGTGCTGTGGCATTACCTTAGCTCACAGTAACCTCAAATTTCTAAGTTCAAGTGATTTTCCTGCCTCAGCCTCCCAAGTAGCTTGGACTACAGGTTAGCCTGCCACAGTGCCTAGTTAATTTTTCTATTTTTAGTAGAGACAGGTCTCAGTCTTGCTTAGGCTGGTCTAGAACTCCTGAATTCAGGGTATCCTCCCGCCTCAACCTCCCAAAGTGCTAGGATTAGAGGAGTAAACCATCACACCCAGTTTAGATGGCAAAATTATGATTAGACACATTCTAAGTCTTATGAAGATGATTTCTTTAACTTGTCATTTTCCAACTAAATCTTAAATTAGTGAACATCATGATGTTTCAGAGTTCAACACTCAAAAAAGTTCTCATCATATTCATAGTGGCTCACATCTGCAATCCTAGTGCTTTGGAGGGCTGAGGCAGGAGGATTGTGTGAGCTTAGGAAGCTGAGATCAGCCTAAGCAGCATAGCGAGACCTTATATCTATTGCAGTACATAGATATCTAAGGCAAAAAATAGAAAAATTAGCCAGGCGTGATGGTGCCCAGCTGTAGTCCCAGCGACTTGGAAGGCTGGGGCAGGAGGATCACTGGAGTCCAGTAGTTTGAGGTTGCCATGATCTGTGATGATGGGACTGCACTCCAACCTGAGGGACACAGCAGGCTGTGTCCAAAAAATAAAGAAGTTATCATTTTCCATTGCTTTTTTTTCTTCTCGAGACAGAGTCTCACTTTGTCGTGCTCGTTGAATGCTGTGGCATCATAGCTCACAGCAACCTCAGATGCTTGGGCTCAAGCGATCCTCTTCTCCCAGCCTGTGGAGTAACAGAAACTACAGGTGCCTGCCACAACACTTGGCTATTTTTAGAAATGGTGTATTATTCTTGCTCAGAGCTGGTCTTGAACTCTTGAGCTCAAGTGAGCCACCGAGCCTGGCCTTTTCCTTTACTTTTTATTTATCTTTCCCACAGCCTTTTTTCCTCTCTCTTTTTTTTTTCCATTTGCCCTGTTCAAACTTCATGCTTCAGAGATGGGAGTAAAGGCCTGGTTTGAGACAATGGAGTGGACAATGTGCTCATTTTTATTCTGTATATTGTTGTGTTAGCCTGTTAGCACTGAAGAGATTAATCTACAGCTGGTAAAGGGATTCCCCAACTTCATAGTAGCAATAGTTCATTATCATAAGTGCTTGTCATGTGCCAAATACAAAGCATTTAAAATGTTATTTCATTTATTCTCCTGGATAGATGAACAAACTGAGGCACCTTGAAGTCAGGCCACCTGATTACACTGACTGTGCTTCTGACTGCACTGTTGTACCTCCTCTTTCAGACTGACCAAGTGATTTTCATTATCTTAAAAAATCTGAGAGATTGGCCAGATGCCGTGGCTCACACCTGTAATCCTAGCATTCTGGAAGGATGAAACTGGTGGATTGCTTGAGCTCAGGAGTTTGAGGACAGCCTAAGCAAGATTGAGACCTCGTCTCTACTAAAAAATAGAAAAACTAGCCAGGGTCTTCTGTATTCCCAGCTACTCAGGAGGCTGAGACAAGAGGATTATTCAAGTTCAAGAGTTTGAGGTTTCTGTGAGCTATGACACCACCACAGTACCCAGGGAGATAAAGTGAGATTCTGTCTCAAAAAAAAAAAGAAAGAAAAAATAAATAAATAAAATGAGAGATTATTGGGGCCCTAAATTGGTCTGTGTCATTTAACCTATTAATAAAATTTTTTATTAAATGTTACATGTGTCTAATGGGCTGGAAGGTCACATCCCCAAGTAATATCTCTCTTGGCCCTAAAAGTATAAAACTAATTTATATATTTTTAAGAATTATTTATGTTTGGAAATCCTGACACAGGTTTTCTTTTCTCTCTTGATTTCTAACTTTGGCAGGTAGAAGACAATTTAGGGAGGAATGTACCTGTGAGAAAAACATGTCAGTCTTACACATCATCTATTTTTCTTCCATAGCAGCAAGTTTTTCTTGGAGCATTATTTGAAAAATAAATTTACTACCATTTTTTTACTAAAAAATTTAAGCCTATTCAAAGGGATTCTGGCTTCTATCCAAATTGTAAAAAGTAGGAAGACATTTCTGTAAAAATCTGTGTGACTCTTAAAAGAGCAATGCCTGACTAGGGTAAGCTAGAAGTAACTACCTTTGATATACAGTATAAGAGCAGGAATATGAATGGATGATAACCGTCTTTCTTCTAATTTATCTATTTCCTATTCCATCTTAAATCTCAGTTGGGAGCAATTTCTCTCACTTGACCTATTTTTCTTTTGCATTTTATCTTCTGATTCTTCAACACAGAAGTTTAAAGGACTGGAATGTTGTAAACTCATAAAGACTTGCAAGGTAGGGAGATTTAGATACCACCTAGATTTGGGATTAACATATTATCTTTTGTTTCTTTATTTGGCTCTCTAGTTGTAAGGCTAATAATTTTGTATGTTTACTTTGGTATTACAGTTTTCAGAAGAGGTATCTGTAAATGACTGAGATTGGCATATGGATCTAGAAAAAATGGGTGGGAGGGAATAAAGCTCTTTAGTAACATGGACAGTTTATTTTTTGAGACAGAGCCTCAAATTGTTACCCTGTGTAGAGTGCTGTGGCATCACAGCTCACAACAATCTCAAAGTCTTGAACTTAAGTGATACTCTTGCCTCAACCTCCCAAGTAGCTGGGACCACAGGCATCTACCACAAGGCCTGGCTAGTTGTTGTTGTTGTTGTTGCAGTTGTCATTGTTTTAGCTGGCCTGGGATTGGTTGGAACCTACCAGCCTCGGTGTATGTGGCCAACACCCTACCCACTGAGCTACGGGCACCGCCAGCATGGGCAGTTTAAGAATGTTGTAATTAAGCATATATGGAATAAGCATAACATGAATATATTCATATTGTAAAGTGCCTTTCTGAGACCTAAGTCTCTTCAATTTATCCCTAAGTTAATCTGTTAGTGCTGTTATTACACATCCATTAGTCACAGGTATCATCTGGTAACATTATTTCACATTATAGAATGCTTGAATTGCCTTCTGTTCTTGCTAGATCAAATTCTAAATTTCCTAAAATGCCTAACATCAAACCAATCTTTTTTACGAAACCTTCTTTACCTTCATTCATGGCAGACTTTTTCTTCTTTGCTCACTCTTTGGTTGATGTCATTCAGTCCTGTCACTTTACCACATCTTCATTAAGGACTCCTAAATCTTATATTACCAGCCTGGACTGCTCCCTCGCCAGCCTTGACATTCACCTGTCTAGTTGGCTGCTCCACATCTCCACATGGCTGTTCAGTGGGCATTTTCACTTACCAGGTCCAGAACTGGACTGCTGTTCTTGTCCCCCTTCTGCTCTGCTGGCACTCCTCCCCCCTTGCCCAGGGCACTTCCATCCTTCTAGTTGTTCCAATCAAAAACTGGAATCCTCTTGACTCCCCTCTCTATCTCCATGTACAGTCCACCAGAAATTAAATAAGAGATTTCAATTTTTTTTATTTTTTTAAGTAAATTTATTTTAGGTTAATGTGGGGTACAAGCAACCAGTTCAAAATATTTGGTTAGGTAGAGTTTGTCTTGTGGTTATGTCCCATACACAAAAGGTGTGCCAACCCACCCCCTACCCTGATAAGAGATTTCTAAATAGGTTATAGGGTCAATGAAGAGATCACAGGGGAAAATGAGAAAGTATTTTGAACTGAATTAAAACAGAACATATTAAAATTCAGGTGATGTAGCTGAACTGTTTAAGGAGGGAAGCTTATAGCTTTAAATGTTTGTATTAGAAAAAGAAAACAATCTCAAATCAGTAACTTAAGCTTCCACGTGAATCCAAAAAATGAAGAAAGAACAAACTCACTAAACCTATAGCAAGATGGAGGAAGGGAGGGAAGGAGAGGGAGAAAGGGGAGGTAGAAGTTAGAGTAGAAGTCAATGAGATAAAACATCGAAGATTAATAAAACTGAAAGTAGGTTAATTGCAGAGAACAACAAAATTGATAAACCTATAGCTGGAACAATCAAGAGGAAAGCAGAAAAGACACAAATTATCAAAACCAACAATAAAAGAGGCAATGTGACTACTGATACTAAAGAAATTGATATAGGTACCATAAGCAGCTTTATGCAAACAAATTAGACAGTTTAGATGAAATACACAAATTCCTGGGAACGATTTACCAAAACCAACTCAGAAGAATGGAAAATCTGACAAGTGAAGAAATTGGATTAGTAATACACAAATCTTCCCACAGAGAAAGTAGAGGTCATCTGTCTTCGCTGGTGACTTCTGTCAAACATATAATCAATGCCAAGCCTTCACAAACATTTCCAGAAAATAAAAGAGCAGAGGGTAACTTCTCAGCCAATTCTATTAGGTTATTAAGTATGAAATGTCTGATTTCCTTAAGTATTATGTTTAATAGTTGATATTGTTGAAATTTCATTTTGACACTTCTTGTTATTTTTAATAAGTGAAGGTATACCCTCATTCTTTCAAATGGACATTTGGGCTTGTGATTATCTTTTAAAAAGTTTTTTAGAGGCTCGGTCTCAAAAAAAAAAGTTTTTTAGAGAAAATTTTGTGAAACCATGGATAAATCAAAAATTTGTGTTTTTTAATGTGAGTTTCATTGTGGAACCAATGCAGTGCGGACAGCTTGAAATATCAATGAAGTGTTTGGGAAGGACATGGCTAATGAACACACAGTACATTGAGGGTTTGAGAAGTTCCATTCTGGTGATTTTAATCTTGAAAATGAGCCATATGGATGACTTGAGTCCAAGGTGAATAATGATGAGCTGAAAGCTGTAGTGAAGCAAATCCATCTCACCTAGAGTGAATTAGCAGCAAGGTCAAATGGTCTAGCAACATTGGACCATTTGAAACAGATGAGCAAGGTAAAGAAGCTGGTTAGATGGGTTCTGTGTGAATTAAACAAGCATCAGAAGAGAAATTGTCTTGAACCTTGCCTTTTTTTGCTATCATGACATAAAGGCAAACCATTTCTACACCATATTCTTATGTGTGATGAAAAATGGATTCATTCTGACAATCACAAGTATTCAGCAGAATGATTGGATAAAGACGAAATGCCAAAACACAGTCTACACCTGGATATTCATCAGAAAAAGCTAATGGTGTCTGTCTGGTTGCCCAGCATTAGCATTATCACAGCTTCATGACACCTGGTCAGTGCATTACAGTGGATGCCGACTGCAGCCCTTTGGACAACATACAAAGGATGCATGTGATTAAGCAGCTGAGATTGGTCAGTAGAGACAGGCCAGTCCTCCTGCAAGATGATGTTGAACCGCATGTCACACAAACAACTCTTCTTAAACTACAGAAGCTGGCTCGACGCCTGTGGCTCAACGGGCTAAGGCGCCAGCCACGTACACCTGAGCTGGCGGGTTCGAATCCAGCCCGGGCCCACCAAATAACAATGACAGCTGCAACCAAAAAATGGCTGGGCGTTGTGGCGAGCGCCTGTAGTCCCAGCTACTTGGGAGGCAGAGGCAGGAGACTCGCGTGAGCCCAGGAATTGGAGGTTGCTGTGAGTTGTGATGCCACAGCACTCTATCCAGGGTGACAGCTTGAGGCTCTGTCTCAAAAAAAAAAACTACAGAAGCTGGACTTGGAAACTGTTATCCACCCTAGTCACCACACCTCATGCCAACTGACTGCCAATTCTTCTAGGCTTTGAACCACTTCTTGCAAAGAAAAAACATTCAACCCTCAACAAGCTGTAGAAAATTCCTTTTGTAATTTCATCACCACTCACTCTCCAGGCTTTGCTGCTGGCTTACACAAGCTACCCTTAAGGTGGCAAAATTGTGCTGATAGTTCAGGTGCATACTTGAATTAACTGTACTACTTGTTTGAAATACAATAGACTAAACTTTTGGTTCAAAATCAGACATTTCAGATTTACTGACCTCATACGAAGCCAGTATTACCATGATGCCAAAGCTAAAGACATCACAAGGAAAGCTATAGCCCAGTAGCCCTCATGAATGTAGACACAAAAATCTTCAATGAAGACTTGACGCCGGCTCGGCACCTGTGGCTCAACGGGCTAAGGCGCCAGACACGTACACCTGAGCTGGTGGGTTCGAATCCAGCCCGGGCCCACCAAACAAGGACGGCTGCAACCAAAAAATAGCCGGGTGTTGTGGCGGGCGTCTGTAGTTCCAGCTACTTGGAAGGCAGAGGCAGGAGACTCGCTTGAGCCCAGGAATTGGAGGTTGCTGTGAGCTGTGATGCCACGGCACTCTGTCCAGGGTGACAGCTTGATGCTCTGTCTTAAAAAAAAAAGACTTGACACCTTATAGCTCAGTACCTAGGGCGCCATCCACATACACCAGACCTGGTGGGTTTGAATCCAGCCTGGGCCTGCCAAACAACAATGACAACTGCAACCAAAAATAGCCAGACGTTATGGCAGGCACCTATAGTCCTAGCTACTTTGGAGGCTGAGGCAAGAGAATCGCTTCAGCCCAA